>PVIC010011437.1:0-41440 GCA_004025085.1 Thryonomys swinderianus | reverse complement strand
GGAGAGGGAGAGGGAGAGGGAGAGGGAGAGGGAGAGAGAAAAAGGATGGAAGAACATGACTCAGTGAAGAGGAAAGGGCTACAGACAAAGCATGTTCTTGAAAACCATGCCTCCAGTGACCTGCTTCGTCTAATTAGGTTCCAACTCCTAATAAACCCATTGAATTATTAACTCCTAAATGGACTATCCCATTGATGAATTTAGAGCACACATAATCCAATCATTTCTACACATTGCTTCACTGGGGACCAAGTCCGCAATACATGATCCTTGGAAGGACACACATCCAGATCATGATGAACTATTATAAACAAGTGATGGTAAACCTGTCAGAGCACTGAATGATAACAAACTGTCCACCCTGGCATGCATGTCCTAGGTTCACCACCACTGTTCTAGGCCGTCTGTCTGCTTTGAAGCTTTTTCTTCCCCTCAGACCTCAGCTTATGCCAAAGTCCAGCTTCCGCATCGACCTGGGCTTGTTTCTAGTTTCTACACCAACAAATATGCTCCCTGCATCACTGAAGAAGATCATGTCTTCTCCCAGGCTCTTGGGTCCCTAGGGTTCTATTTTAGTTGGTTTCCTATTCCTATAAGGAACATCTGATATAATCAATTTATAAAATCAAAGACTTTATTTTATAGGCATCCATCTGTGATTGTCTGCCTTACTGCTTTTAGGTCTGCATCAGAGCATGACTGGGAACAAAGAAAGAGAAGGGGGAAGGGTCTTGAGTCTCACACTTCAATAACTTGAAGACCTTCTACTGGACTCCACCTCTGAAAGGTTCCCCCATTTCTCAGTTGTGCCATGCTAGAGGCCAACCCCTTACCACACGGGCCTTGGGGGAACTCTTGCTAACCAAATTGTAGTAGATTTGGAAGGCCAAACAAAGAATGATCTTCTGCCTCAAGAAGTCTAAACTTTCGAAGCAAGACCTTAGAAGGATGGTGCTCCAGACATGGAGTCTGAAGACCTCCCTTTCCTTGCCTGAGCCTCCGTTTCTACATCCGTAAAATGTGAATCATATCATCTGCTTTCTTGATTCTTAGCACTATGTTGAGAACCTGAGAGGGACAAATGGGGGAACTGCTGTGGGTTCTATGTACTCCGACCCGTGAAGGAGAATAGGAGCTCTGGATTATCAGCCCCATCACAGTGAGTCAACATGATGTTGCCTGCCTCTCTCAGGTTCCTTGGCCTCTGGGGCTGTAGATCTCTTCTTTCTTCTCCGTGGCTGCTTTTTCTTCTCCTCTCTGACTCCCTCAACTTGCACAAATCCTGCTGGACTCTGTGTATCACTCTGTGGTGATGAATCAGCCTCCCTGCCAGTCCCTGGGCAGCTCCGTACTCTCAGCGGACTCATTGCTCCAGGTGAGTTACCAGGTGGACCTGTGAGAGGTAAAAAGCACTCTGCAGAAAACCAACCTGCTTTTACTTCGCAGAATGCTCTGTGCTCTTTGGTTATCTGTATGGAAGCTCCACATGGCTTTGGTAAGAATCTACTTGCCTGTGCCAATCTTCTGATACCTTAGTAAAGTATATAGCAGTGAGATATCTAATATAAACTGATTATCCTAATCTGAAAATCTGAGAGGCTCCCAAACTCTGAAACTTTTGGAGGTCATTATGATGCCACAAATGGACAATTTGCTTCATGCCCAAAATTATTAAAAATGTGGTATAAAATTGTCTTCAGGGATCTGTGAAGCATAAATGAACTTTATGCTCAGACTTGGTTCCCTTCCCTAATATATCTCATTATAACTATGTTTTTTGAAAGTTTAAAAAATATAAAATCTGAAACACTTGTAGTTTTATTCATTTCATAGAAGAGATACTCAACCTGGGCCTTATATTCTCAGAGTAGATGACATCTCCCAAGTTTCTCTGTCTACAGTATCATCCCTCTCCAATTCTAACAGCAAGTCATGGTTATAGACTGAATGTTCATGCTCTTTTAAAATCTCCATGTAAAAATCCTGTCCCCTGGTGTAATGATATTAGAAAGTAGAGTCTTTGATAGTGATTAGGTCAAGGAAATAGAGGCCTGATGTGATTTGGAGTGATGATCTATCTGTCAGTAGGTCACTGTGTTAAAGGCTTTGTCACTAAAGAGATCTGGGGAAGTGATTGGCTCACAAGGCTCTAACTTCAGTAGATTAATTCATTGCTAAGGTCAAAACCTGATGGCATTATCGGGAGGAGACACAGAGGCTGGGGCCATGTTGAAGGGAGGGGATCATGAGGACATGACCTTGGGAATTCTACCTTGTCCGTGACCTTCTCCTTTCTCACTCTTTAGATTTCTCTCTACTTCCTGGATGCTGGGAGGTAAGCAACTTCCATCTGCCATGGCCCAGGCTATAAGAGAAATGACCAAGTGACTGTAACTTGATCTTCTGAAACTGCGACCCAAAATAAATATTTCCCTAAGTCTGGATTTCAGTCACAGAAGCAAACAGCTAACACCAGGCTTCGTGAATGGTTTTGCTCCTCTTTAAATAAAGGACACAAGAAACTCCTCTTGGTCGTTTTCTACTGTCATCCTTCTATGACATGACAGAGAGTCATCAGAGTCTGTACTCTGCTGATACCCTGATCTTGGACTTCTAGCCTCCAAATTTTGAGAAATAAATCCCTGATACTATACTTTGTTCCAGCAGCCCAAACAGACTAAGAGAGAGGGCCAGGGATTCCCAAACATGAGCACTAAACTGGTTTACAGTTGCTTCATGGGCATATTAGTCTGGACACTTGCAATTTTAATTTATGAGACTCAGCACCATCTAGATGAAGAGAAAAAAATGCATGTACTTATTGACTTAACTGAAAAACTCAGGGGTCATGGAGTTTCAATCATAACTTGATCCGTGAACTCAAGCGATGTCATCTAAAGCAACATTTCACTCATAGTAAGCTCTGGGAAGGATTGTGACAAGAGAAATACTCATACTTTGCTGGTGGGAGACAAGCTGATACAACCATTTTGGAAAATTGCTGGGGCTTACTTAGTCACACTGCACAAGTACATAGCCTACACAGAACCCTTCTGTTTTTAGATCTGAGCCCAATCGAAATGAATGTTTGGGGCTGGAGATTTAACTTAGTGGTTCCAGTGCCTGCCCTGTAAGTACAAAAATCTCTAGTTCAATCCCCAGCACAAAAAGGAAAAAGGAAGAGGAGGAGGAGACAGAGAAGGAGAAGGAAAAGGAGAAGAAGAAATGAATGCTTATGTTTGCCAAATGATATTCACAAGACTGCTTAAAAAACAAAGATAATCCAAATATTCATTAACAAGAAAACAAAAAGGTAAAGTAGAATTTATTCATACAAGAAACTATTATAGAGCAATATCAAATAAAGTATTATTAAGACAACACATAACATAAATAATTTCTAACATAATGTATGAGTAAGAAGGCCTTGGACAAATGTTACATGCTTCTCTTGTGATTTTATTTATATAAAGTTCAAAACAACAGTTATCTTTGGGACTGTTCTCTCTGGAAGGAGACACAAAAGAACCTTCTGGAGTGCTGAAATGTTCTCTATCTTGGCCTGGGTGGTAGATCACAGGTGTATAATTATATAAAACTGTACCAAACTACACAATTAAATTTTTGCACTTTCTCCTATGTAAATTATACTACAATAAAAATATCTAGTGAACAATTATGAAAAGGAAAGAAATAATGCCACATTTCTCCATCTCTAGATTCCATCTCACCATTGGGTACACAGTCCCCATACAAAGGGGAGAGTGGCCATCAGTGGCTGATAGCTGACATCCACTATGTCAACAACGTCAATAGACAGATCTTCTTATTCAGAGCCTAAAGGAGTGTCTTTCTTTGGATAAATTTTTCCTGACAAGGTCTGGGTTCCAGGGCCACTCTAAAGGTAGGAATTTGGACCAGAAATGAGTTGTGGGGAAATGTAGGTTTCCAAAGGACAACAAAGTGTGGAAATCACAGATAGAGTTAATAGCCACCTGACTCATATCCTAAGAGAAAGGAACAAACACAAGGTCAGTCAGTGCATTTGTCTGGGTGACTGTGCACGTGTACGTGGGACATGGACATTTGCGTATAAATGTTCTATACATGCAAACTGATATTTTGAGATTCACTTTCTGTTACGCAAGCTACTATGCAGAACCCCTCACCCTAGGTGCAGAAGGACTCCCTCACCCTAGGTGCAGAAAGGTGAGAGGGTCTTCAGCTGAGAGTTCTCCATTTTCGGCTGTCATTAGAAATTCCCTCTGCTGAAAGACCTGCCTGACATGGGTCATGCCCTCATTCATGAAGCAGATCCATGCAAGAATTCATGTGTAGCCATGCAGAGGGCACCAGAGGACGATTCTGAGCCTCTTGCAGTGCTGGCTCAGGCTAAGGGGTCACTGAGCCCTCAATGCAGGTGCATTCTTCTCACAGCTCCACCTGCTTCCTCCTCATTCCCACAGGTATTTCCTCAAGAATATTCTGCAGTCCTCTGATCTCAGAGTCTGTTTCCCAAGAAGCCCCACCTGCAGTGCTGGCCAGTTGTCCTTCCTTGTGCTGGACTGTTCTTTATCCTGTGATAACCTATAGTGGCTATTTTTGGTAAGAATGATCATTGTGCTACGAAGTGGTGACAAAATCAAACAAGAGGTTGTTTTCTCAGTCTTTTCCTGAGTAATAGGAGCCACTGACCTACGGAAGGTGGTCCCAACACATTTTTTTTTTTATGAGAAGGAAAAAATACACAGTTTCTTAATCTGTTCTTCGTATGAAGAGTAAACACATGAAACTCAAGTGCATGGTGCTCTTCATCTTCTCAGATAAACAATGGACTATGTCCAACTGCAGGATCTAGCTGCCCCTGGAACATCCTCCCTCCCAAGGAAACATTTGTTATGAGCGTCTGCTGTTTCTTCTTTAGACATCCAGTACCCATCTCATTTTCTTTGGAGAAAAAAAGGCCTCACGTTCACTTGGGAGTCCCCCACTTCTTTGCTCTTGGTCCCTATAGTGAGGTAGGATTTACATTCCTCCTCTCGCTACTGGAGACTGGGAATGTGAACATAGAAACCAACAGCATTTTGACCTTTAAGTCACAGTGATTGGCTTAGAAATATGATTGTCCCCTGGTTAGACCAATGAAATTATGGTCCAGAACTTTGTTAGCGTTTTTGAGAAAAAGGAACTCTTATCTCAGCCCATTTGGTGCAGCTCTAACAAAATATCTGAGACTGGTAATTTGCAAGGAGCAAAAATTTATTTCTCATAGTTTGGGAATCTGAAAACCCAAAATCAATGGATAAGAATCTGGTGAGGGCCCTTTAGCTGCATCATAGCAGAAGAGTGGAACAGAATGAGCCCAACCTACAAGGTACTTGGTGTAAGTACCCAAATCTGTCCACAAGAAAGGAGTCCACATCACCCAATCACTTCTTGAAGTCTCATCTCTCATTGCCATCACATCAGTGGCACCTGAGTTTTGGATGGGACACATTCAAACCTACAGCAGCCCTCTTGCCACTTATGGCTATGGATCCACAGTGGTTCGGTGTTACTACATAATCAAGACCAAGAGGATGGAACGGAAAGAGCTGGGGTTCAAGGCCAGCCTGGGCTGCATAGTGAGATCCTGTCTCCAAAAACCAACCGTAACTGAGACTGAGCATACATCCATACTTCATATGCATGTGAGTTGATAAATTCTTTTTTCTTCTTTTGAACCAATTTGCATTAAATTGTTGTTACTTGCATATGATAGGGTCCCAATTGTTACAGAATTTCTGAATGTAAGTGATGAGAGGAACTTGGATTTGCTCCAATAATACATAGGAAATGAAATAATTTGTACCCACTGAAACTTATAACAAAGCTTACGTTCTTAAATCTCAACTGAGAACTCTCCAATCTGGGAGAAGGGTGTCTGGTCACTATTCTTAATGTTTCCTTGTTTGCCTGGAGGCACAGCTTCCCCCACTTCTTGTCTGCATTCCTACACCCAAGCCTGCTTACTGTTAGGCTGGAAGACAGAGGTCAGCAAATAACAGCCCACAGGCAAAATCTGGCCTGCCACCTGTTTTGATATGGCTCATGAGCTAAGAATGGTTTTTATATTTTTAAGTGGTTGGGAGTAAAAATGATTAATATTTTGTCGCTTGCAAAAATTACATTAAATTTATATTTCAGTGTCCATAAATAAAGTTTTATTGGAACACAGCCACTGTCGTTTGTTTATGTATTGTCTATGGTTTTTTTCACACCAGAACAGCAAGGTTGAGTAGTTGTGACAGAGACTGTATGGCCCACAAAGTCTAATATATTAACTACTTAGCCCTTTACAGGAGAAGTTTGCTAACCACCGAAAGTCTCTGGAAGTGTGATCTTCTCAGTTCAATATCTAGCTTTGAGACACTGCATCACCTACAGTAACAAGTATTTCTCTTTAAATAATTTACATAGTTTCCCAAATTTTAGACAGCAAGCATCTCAGATATGGAAGCTTTTTTGAAATTTGTTCCCAGGACTTAGTTCTGAGCCAAACATATAGAACATTCATGTAATAAGGTTTTGCTAAGTGAACACCTAAATGAAAGGTTAAATTAGGTCACCAGCCATTTGAAATAAAAAGCAAAAATAATCCCAGAAAATGTGATGCTGCCATTATTTTTTTTTTTTAAAGAAGATCTATCTAGGTCTTCTTAGAACAAAATTGCATAAGCATTAAGGCAGGTAAGCTACGCTGCTGATTGACATCTATGTTCAAGTGTGCTCTCTCAGCAGGGTGTAATTTGACTAGGAATCTAACTTGAAGGTAAATGCTTGGATTCTAGCCCCAGACAGAGAGTTGCTGAAATTCTTTGTGCTCTAGCATCTATGTCTGAAAGCTGGAGCCATGAGACTTTACCTTCTGGGAGTTGTGAGAATTAAATAAGTTAACACATAAGTCTAAACACTCTGAAATATTAGCTTTTCTTATCATCCCTCACTCCTTGCATGAGAAAATAGTGTGAGTGACTTTTATTGGTCTTATTTTGTAATGTAAAAGCTGTGGGAAGGTGAACCAACCCTACCGCCTTAGAGTAAGTCTCTCAAAGAGTGAATCATCAACAACAGTTATCTGATTATATTACATCAGTTTCCAACATGCTAGAATGCGTTTTTCATGAGAAAGGAATTATGAAGTATTTGCACTGTAGGATCCACAATAGCCCAACTCTTCAAGATGAAGCCAACCCTGGAGCTGTGGGTGACGCAAAATATCATGGTAAAAGTATGTAGAACAGAAAAGCTACTTAACTTACGGCAACCAGGAGCCAAAGAGTAAGAGGGGAGAGGTCAGGAATCCAATATGGCTGTCAATGGCATATGAACTGACTTCCTACCACCACAGCTGTTTGCTAGGGTTCCTTTGCTGTGAAACGTAGGGGCCATCTATCTGTCTTCATTTTATCTTCTCCACATTGACTAGCAGAGTGAATGACAACCTGTCAAGGCTCAACCTGCATGAGACTTAAAGATCTTGTCTACGTTTCTTCCTACAGCACCAGTCAAGCATAGCTTCCTTTTGCTGGCCCTTTCTTTTCAGCCTTTTCATGCCTTAGCACATTCTCTTCCTTTCTCTTTCTATATATGCCCTAAATTATTTCATATCTCCCTGTGGTGTTCACGTGCTGGCTCCTTTCAAATTTCTGTTCCATTTCTACTCTCCTAAATGCTAGGTCTTTATAACCAACTATCTGTTTATATATCTCTTAATACCTCAGACTTACCATGTATAAAATTTAATTCTTGCTTTCTTTTTTCAAAACTTAGGATCTGTTTTGTCTTTCTCATCTGATCAAATGATCCTGAATGTGGGTTTAAGGGGAAAAGAGGAATAAAGACTCTCTATATTGGTCAGCTTTCTATTGCCGTGTTGAGAATCTCAAACCCAGACTGTGCCCCTATATTCTCTTGTGCTCAGGGACAGGCCATTTTAGAAGATGAACGAATTCAGGGGTGCTATGCCCTTCAGTGAAGTCACCCTCTAATGATTTTACCAGCTGAGTGTGTTCCTAGGAAGTGAGGCTTGGTTAGAGATCTGTCAATGGCAGCATGACCCGGAAGAGTAACACCTGCTCCCTGGCTCCTCTCTTCACCTGTTTTCTGGATGCAATGCTATGGGTAGCTTTTCTCTGCCAAACCCTTTCAACTTTCTCTGATGTGCAGTCATCCACTTAAAGACTAAAGCTGCTAAAAACTATGAGCCAAAATACCCTCTCATCTTTTAAGTTGTACATGTTGGATATTTTATCCCAGTGACAAAAAAAGTAACTTTCCTTATAAGGAAAGTTGTGGTTTTCTTCATGGTTTCAATCTATAGTCCTCTAGCTTGGTCATTCCCTTGAAGGCGAGCACCCAGTGGCCTCACTTCCTTCCACTAAGCCCCGCCTCCTAATTAGAGCTCCAGTAGGCAGTGCCAAAGGCTGGAGACCTACAGCTCATACATGGCCTTTGGTCAGTATGCCAGGTCCAAACTAAAGCAGAGAGAGACTCTAAGTCTTTAGCCTGAGCAACTCAGTGAATGCCACATGTTACACTCTTTTCCTAGGTTCTCTCAACACTTCTCATAGGCAGAGACTCAGGGACATGACTACACGTACATATATTGAAGTAGTGCAGATTGGTGTGTAATTCTTACCTAGTTCCCTCATGAAAAACTGCTAGGATATTGATAGATATAGATAGATAGGTAGATAGATAGATAGATAGATAGATAGATAGATAGATAGATAGATAGATAGATAGATAGATAGATGATAGATAGATAGATGATAGATTAAACTAGTTCAAATGACAGATAGCTCAATGAGTATCTGATTTTACTATGCCAAATTCTCATGCTTATTTTTTGAAACTTGCTTCACAACTGCGTGTTCTTGTGTCAGACATGTTGAAGTTATTAAAGCTTGCTTAAAAGGTATAGGGAGAGAGTGCCTAAGCTTCTTTGAGTGATCAATATATATTATCTTCACCTTGTGATTAGTGTCTGCTATGTTCTAGGCCAATGATGGCAAACCCTTTAGAGACCGAGTGCTCAAATTGCAACCCAAAACCCACTTACTGCAAAGAGCCAATGCCATAATTACACCTGAATACTGAGGTTTTGGTTTAGAAAAAACACAATGCTCAGTTTATAGGGTGACTTGGCTCACTTGCCAACAGAGAGGGATCCATATGCCTCCTGGGGCCCAAGTGCCATAGTTTCACCACCACCACTCTAGGACATAAAAAACTGTGAACAATGCCTGGTCTCTTACAGCATAAAGTGTAGTGGGCATGTAGGATTAGAAAGTAAGAAATCCAACTCTGATTGCAGATAACAAGATCGTTTACATGTTATATCTGATCAAAGCTACCAAAAATTTAATTGAGTTAATAAACAAGCAATATGAGAGAGAAGACAATTTCTGCATATGAGTGGTGAACAATGGAAATAGTGATTTCAAGCTATAGTTTTACAATAGCACCAAAACTATGAAATACTTAAGGATCAATTTGACAGCGAATGTGAAAAGTTTGCATGTTGACAACAACAAAATACTGTGAGTGAAATTAAAGAAGACCTAAATAAATGGAGAGATACAAACTAGTCACAGATTGTAAGACTCAATGTTATTAAAATGTCAATTTTTCCCAAGCTGATTTAACACCTCTATCAATCAAAAGCTTAGCAAGCTACATGTAGAAATTGACAGGTTTATTCCAAAATTCATGTCAAAATACAAAGGACTAAGAATAGACAAAATAATCCTGGAAAAGAAGAAGCAAGTTGGAAAGTGAATACTAACTTTAAGATGTATTATAAAGCTATATTAATCAAAACAACATAGTATTGTCATAAGAATAGACAAATGGATTGAGAGAATAGAACTAAGGATTTAGATATAAAATAATATATAGATATATAACATATGTAGACCTATACATGTATTCACATAATTTTGTTTTGCAGGAGAAAAAATGTAAGAGTACATTCTCAACAAATGGAATTAGAACCACTGTATATTCATATGCAAGAAAATGAACTTGAATCTATACCTCACGTATAACAAGACAAATTAATTTAAAATAGAGCATAGATCTACATCTAAAATGTAATTTTAAAACTATAAAATTGCTGGAAAAACACATAGGAGAAAGACTGTGACTTTGGATGAAGCATAATTCACAGAAGAATGAACCAATAACTTCATTTCATCAGATGAATTTCTATCTTTAAATACTGTTAAAATAACCAAAAGGGAATCCACAGGTTGATAGGAAATTTTTGTAAAATATAATCTGATAAAAGACTTGTATTTAGCATATGTAAAGAACTCACAAATTTTTTTTTTTTTTTGAGATAGGGTCTCGCTTTGTTGTTCAGGCTGGCCCTGAGCTCACTATGTAGCCCAGGCAAGCCTGGAACTCAGCAATCCTCCTGCCTCTGCCTCCTGAGTGCTGGGATTACAGGCGTGAGCCACCACATCCGGCACTGTGGTATGTGGTATTGATGGCTGGTGGGTGTGAGTCACCACGCCCAGCATTGTATGTGGTTACCGGGGATCGAACTAAGGACCTTGTATTTGCGAGGCAGGCGCTAGAACCACTGAGCTAACCCTCCAGCCCAGAACTCACAAAGTTTAGCAATATGAGAACAACCCACTAAAATGTACAAAATATTTGAACAAAATATTTATAAAATATTTCCTCAAAGGATACACACACACACACACACACACATCACAAAAAGCAAAAGTAAGATACTGTACTTAACATTACCATTGGAAGTGACAACTCAAACTGTAAGATGCCACTATACCTACTGGAATGACCAAAATAAACACAAACTGAGCGTGACCAACTGTGGAGGAACTGAAACATCCTAAGCTGCTGGTGCAATTATAAAATGTTAGTGCCTTTGCAGAAAAAGCTGAGGAAGTTCCTAAAAAATTATGTGTCCATCTATTCTACAGACCCGACATTCTGTTTGTAGGTATTAACCAAATAACAATGAAACATGTGCACGCTCTAGGACATGTACGTGAATAATCTTAGCACTTTATCTATAACAGCCTCAAACTGGAAATAACATAAACACCAACCAACAGATGAACAGATAGAGAAATTATAGTAAATCCATACAGTGGAATGAAATTCAGAAGTAAATAAAAATAAATGATTAATATATGTAACAGCATGAATGAATCTTAAATTAATTATGATGAGTGAAAAAATCCATACAAGAAGGAGGACATACTATAAGATCCTGCTTATATAAAACTCTAGAAAATGCAATTTAATCTATAGTGGCAGAAAGTAGATCACTGTTGGCCTGGGGTGGGGGAATAAGGAGGGATCAGGAGAAAAGATTACTAAGGGGTGACTTTTGGATGTGAAGATGTATTCTTTTTTCTTTTTTGAAGTCCTAGGTATTGAACTCAGGCATTCACAATGAACTATATCCTCAGCCCTTTTTTATTTACTTACTTATTTGTTTGTTTGTTTGTTTATTGAGACAAGGTCTCACTAAGTGGTTAAGGGACTCAAGCTAGGCTCCAACGTTCTATCCTTCTACTGCAGCTTCCCAGGGGCTGGATACATTCACTGATGAGTGTAACTAACCTCCTCCACATTTCCAATCACCTTCTAAAACCCTCACCTCTGAACATGTGAGACTTTGGGAGATATTTAGATCTAACCACACCAAAATGACCATAAGTTTATTTTATCATAGTAGAGTTTTTTGAATCAAACAATCAATATTCCCAGGACAGTATACTTAAGACCATGAGGTGCTAGGAAGGACACAAGAGCTGGACCCAGGACTGCGTTGTGGACCCTGACATAAGGCTTAGGTGATGACTTGGGTTGTCAGATGAGCTGTTTGCTGAGAGGGTCAGGTTTGAGTCTATCTGAAAGTGCTAACTTCATGAACGACTGAGGAAGGAGAGGGTGGTTTTGAAAAGATGATGACAGTGACAAGGAAGAACATCTCTGAACCAGGGAGTGGGTTACAGGGAAGTTTGAGAGAAAGATGGGATGTGTTCTTCTCAGCACAGAAGGACACCGTGGTGGTCAACTGTGGGTGTCCCCTGTCTGGACTCAAGGGTGCCCATGCAGCTAACACACCCTTTCTGGGTACCTCTGTAAGATGTCTCTGATTCACATTGACTCAGTGGACTGAGCACAGATCTCTGCCTTTCCAAGGGAGAGAAGCTTCCCTCGTATTCCCTGAGGGTCAGACTGAGAATGGGAGGCAAGGATGCAATGTCTCTCCTACAGTTTGGACACCCATCTGCTCCTCCTCCTGAACATCAGAGTTCTCAGGCCTCTGGCCTTGTGCTAAATTTTGGTGTTGGTTTTCTCTAGTTTTCCAGCATGCCTACAGCATACATAATGAGCCCACAGTAAGTCTCTTACATATCTGAATGTGCATCTATAGTGGCCAATTCCAGCATACCACCTAGTGACTGATCAGTCTGTGCCTCCTGCTCTCTGTTTTTCTGGAGATCCCTAGCATGGAAGTTGTGATGAATGTCACTTTGCTCAACCCTTTACTGTGACAAGCGACACTTTATACTCACTTTTCTTCTCGGACAAGAGGGCTTTGGGAGTAAACGGGAAAGATGGTTCATGATCCAAATCCATGGCTCCTTCGAAAGCCCCTCAAGTCCTCTTACTCTGCTGTCAGAGGGACAACCACGAACCCACAGATCCAAATCCTCTGTGGTAAGCGAACTCACCCAGGACCTGAACAGTCTCCACCTCTACCTGCACAGTCCCCAGAGTCCAATCATGTCTGCTGAGATCTGGGGGCAGGAGCAGGACCGGCCTGTGTCTTGGTTACTTTTCTTATTCCTGAGGCTAAACACTGGACACCCACAGTAAAAGGAGGGAAGGTTTATTTGGCTCAGTTTGTAAAGATTTCAGTTCAGAGTTGACTGGCTTCGAGGCAGGGTGGCATAGCAAAGGAGCATCACAGAGCAAAAACAGTTCTTGGTAGGCAGAAGGCAGCAAATAAACTGCAAATACCAAATAGCAAGCAACGGACACCCTCTCGGTCTCTTACACCTTATCCAACCTACCCACCCTCAGGCCACTCTCAATCCTAGAGTCACACCACGAATCAATCCCAGGATCACATCCTTGGTCCAAGTATCACACACCCTCAGTCCAGCCACCTCTAAAAACCCCTCTTATAAGAGCATGAAGCTCTCAGGAGACATCTAGATAGAAGCGGTAACAGCCTGATAGGAACATACACAGCTAAATGACTAAACTTGTTCAGCTGTGTTGAGCAACCTTGGAGGGCTGTTTAACCTGGTTGGACTTCAGAGTCATTACCTATATATATGTAGGATCTACATTGCAGACCATTTCTCCTTCTAATTCTTGGACTTCCAGAGACCATGAAAGGGGTGATTCTTTGGGAATAATAAAATTATAATTATATGCAAAGGGTGTTTGTCAAAACACACTGTGCCCCATAGTGGCCTACTGCTATGAGGGACCTGGGGCCTTCTTGCCAGGCTGGGGAAACGTGTGCCCCAGAAGGCAGCCTGCTAAAGCTTCTATCTGGGAACCCTTCTATAGATGGTCACACTCTCAACTCACTTAAAGGTCCATGGAGGCTGCACCCCTTCTCGGGAGGGATCCCATCCACTGACAAATTGATGGAGGGTAACAAAGGCAGCACACCTCTGTGGTGCCAATTGGGTTCCAGAACTCCTGGGGACCTCTGTGGGGTCCGCAGTTTTCTCTTGCTTCTCGTGTGGCCCTCTCCTGCTTCGTGCAAAACATCACACTCTCCCTAACAGCACACCCTTGATAGATGACTGGCATAGGAGTCCAAGACAGTTTGGTTCTGGGAAGTCTACGTAAACATCCCAACCTTTGGAATCCTTGCACTGGCAGATATAATAGTCTGTGTCCTAAGTCACCGCGTCCCAGTTCTTCCCAGATGATCCCACTGACTCCTTTCATTGGACCCGCCTTGGAACACAGAAGCATCTAGGCCCAAGAACCTGGATCACTCCTGCATGTTTTGTTCATATTCTCTTTTCAAAAAAAAAAAAACACACTCTCAATAGCTTTAATTTAATCAAAACATTCTTGACTGAGATCATTAAAGCCTCTGAGAGAGGCATTTAATTCTAAATTCACCATATCCACGGCGTAGCAGTTGAGTAACTGAAAAATCAACTTTATGTCATAATAGTTTGTTAGAATGTTTGTTTACTCTTCATCTGAGACATGCTAATTAAAACAAGAGGCCTTCACAAGCATTCCAGTTAGCATATAGGATGGGTTAATAGATAAGGAAAGCTGGTAATTACAGGAAAGCCCATATCTCTGCCCACATGGACTGAGTGTAGGGGGAAGGCTGAAGAATTCCCATTGGATCATGTCTACTCCATGGGATTCCACAAAACATGTTTCTCTCTCCATCTCCTCAATCATCAATGAATCTCCTCAACATCTCTGAAAGACATTTATCTTTGTTAGGTCTTATCTGTCACCAGATTGCCTTGAATTTGCCTTGAAAGGAAGTGACGAAGGACTCTGGTGAACCTCTATTTCACTAGGGTAGAGCTATTTCCACTTTGCCACAGATTGGCTGGAAAGGTGTGGTCTCCACTCCTGCTACTCCTGGCTCCTCGTGCAGGAAGCAGTTCTGTCTTGGAAGATCCATGCGAAGGCCTGGATCAGCTTTGAGAGCCTCAGCCAGCCCTCCCGCCTTCCCATAGACATGGCCCTCACATTCCAGAAGTCAGAGTCAGGCGGTCTGGCCACTGACTGAGAGCTCAGGAACACTTCCAAGGACAGATACCTGAGGGTCCGGGTGCATTTGCTACAGTGCTGAGCAGCAGATCTGCTGTGACCTGTAGTGAGGCCTGTAGTGACCTCTTCCAGTGTGGCTTTCCACTCCATCTGGCCAGCTCTGTCTTCATGCATAATTGCACATACATAAGCAATTTCTCTCCACTCCTCTGCCTTACACATCCGAGGCCCAATATCCTGCTATAATTCTGCTGCCCAGGAACCTTTGCTTCTGGTACTTTCCCTCCATTCACAGCCTTGAGCATTAAGACCCATCTTCATCCTCAGGCCTGTAGGTTTTTCTGTCTCCTCTACCATGGCATGAATCCAGGCTGCTCACGTTCCCTCCAACTCCAAGAGGAAAGAAGAGAAAATCACAGAGAGCTCAATATTTGAGGAAGGAAACAAGGGCAGAAAGATGTGACTGGAGCATTGTCATATGGCTGGGTGCAGGTCTAATCCAATCCAAGGTCATGTTGCTATCTTTCATGTCTAATCCACATTAAGATGCAAATAATGGTGAGCTGATTGCAACCACCTTACTCATCTTTCTGAGCTCTGTGTTCACATCTACCTAGTTTCAGGCTTTCAGAAGCTAAAAGGACTAGGAAGGCAGATGTTACCATGACGATATTGTGATTGTATATACTGTACATGTGAATTATGAAAGCATAAAATATTGTGATAAAAATATTAAGAAAGTTTCCCTTCAATGTGAATTCGAAAATATGTGTATTCCAAAAATGACATCACTATGAACACGGTGGTCTTGAATCAGGTGAATTAAGTAGTGTGATTATCAGTGTGATCAATGCATGGGAAATTTGTAACCATGCTTTGGGGTATATGGGTGGGTAACGTGTGTGTGGCCTTGAGAACTGTATCTGGTCCCCAGCAACTTCCTTTCAGGCTCTCCTCCCCACTTTCTGCTTCCTAGATGCCATCAGGGGAGCTTTTCCCCACATCTTTGCCATGATGCTCCTACCTTATAGACAGCCGACCATGGACTGAAATCTCTGAACCTCTGAGTCAACTTGAATCTCTTTTCCTTGGAATTGTTGATACCAGACATTTTGTCACAGCAGTGGAAACGTGATAAGAGTATATGAAGGCACTGAGAAATTCTTCAGCTCATTACGGTTGAGGTAGGCAAGGAACGCAAGGGCTCTTTAAGGGGACAGATGGCATTATTTATGCCTGTTGTCTCCTACAGGCCTGGTAAAAATAATAGGTAGTTGTTAGCCAGAGAAGAGAGAAATGAGTGATGCTCCCACTCTGAGGGCCTGCAGCTTCCTATTGCAGAGCCAGCCCTAGGCAGAGACTTGTTGCCCCCATTTGACTTATAGCAAAATGTCACTTAAGACCCTGTCCCTGAGGAGTCAGGATCTGAAAGGTGCCTGGCTCCCCAACAGAGAACACAGGGTCAGTGCTGAACATCGAGGGTCTGTAAAACAGAAAGAGAGAGAATCACAGACCAGGTTTCCCACCAGGAAACTAAGACAAGGGGTCTACAGGAAGTACCCTCCAGGCTGAGCACAGTTCCTATCTTATTACCACCATTAGGGAAGGTCTGTCCTGTGACCTCAAACTTCTCTGTCCAGGAAACTGGCATTTTTAGCTGTCACAAACAGCCGCTTCCATCTCAGCAGCCATCCCGCCCTGATGCTTGAAAACAGCTGCCTCTTCACTCTCACGAGTAATTTATTGAGTGTTTCATATATCTTAGGTTCTAAGACTGATTTCATTTTCTTAATATCCCTCGAAAAAAGATATCTTTGCTTCGATTTCCCGAATGAGGAAGGTGAGAGGTAAAAGGTTAACTCTGGCAGCCATTCTCTACGAGGTGAAGCCGGTTCAAAAACCCTTCTCTTCCAGGTCATAAGTGGTTCTTTCCCTTCTCACTTCATGGCTAGGTTCCCAGCTATGCATTTGTGGGGCTCCCCAGTCCTCATGGTAATTACATCTTTATGGAGCAAACCAAGCAGTTCAGCCTGGAGGAGACCACAAAAGTCATCCCCAAGATCTTCTTGTACCTGACCAGAGGTCAAAGCAGCCACTACTACCCCAGGCCTGGTGGCACCAAACCCAACCCTTTCTGCTGAACATGTGGCCCGTCACCACTCAGTGGGTGCCGACCACACCCTGGATCACCTAGGTCCGTTTCCCACGCCTCTGTGGGCCAGTGTACCCTTTGGCTGACTCCCTCTTCTCTGCCTGGTGCTCGGCATTTCTCCTTGGCTCCAGCAGAATCCCTTTTTCATAGTCAAACTGAACACTCATCTGCCCTATTCCTGGGATCTAGAGGCTCTTTTCTGGTTTTCTGTGTCGGTTTTGGCAGCCTATGTAAGTAGTATCAATATAAATAATCAATGAAAAATGCAGATGTGGGGTCATTCCACAGGGAGTGAGAGAGCAGAAGGAGTAGGAGACCTGTATTTTGTTTTATGAACATAAATTAATTCCAACTAATAGAACATTACAGATTCCAAAGACAGCCTATCTTTTGGGCTGAAGATAGATCATGAACTATTGGCTTATAACCTGTCTTTGAGAGCATGTGTGGTGGGCATCTTCCTACCCCCTGTCCAAGTCTAGAGAGCCCTGCATGATTCCCCGACTTTTTACATGTCTGACTTGATTTCCCCTAAGGAAGCGCCTGCCTTCTTTCCGAGGGTCAGAGAGGTATAGCTGATCACATTTTCCCAGCCCTCTCACTATCAGGGATCAGCCATTCCTAACTGAGCTAAATCATGATGTTATTTCTACTTTTAATTCTTCTTTTTTGCTCATGTTAAGCTTTCATTATGTTTCCATCTGTGCTAAACCAGCACAGGAATATCATGACATATATAGGGGACAATTAAGTCAATGTATGAAATAAATAACTTTTTGGGGGGTGATCTCAAATATCCTAAGAACGAGAAGGCTTTTTTTCTCTCTCTCCTTTGCTTGACCCATTTCAAGGCCCAGTCTGGTATGTGTATTTTTCAAGCTTACAGGTAACAGAAAGCCCCTCTAACTAGCATCATCTAAGAAAAACATTTTTGCAAGAAGATGAAATGACTCAATAACACAATGTAGTAAAGAAGATGTTTGTTGTGGCACATTTCTGTAATCCTAGCACTCTGGGAAGCTGAGGCAGGACCATTGCAAGTTTGAGCGTAGCCTGGGCAATTTCATAGCTTAATAGGATTCTGTCTCAAAATAAAAATAAGAGTTGAGGATGTAGCTCAGTTTGAAGATTCTAGGTTCAATCCCCTACACCGGAAAAAATTGGAAATAGAGAAAAATGAGAAGTGAAGAACCGGTTAGCAGAAGGAAATGGAAACGTAGTCACTGTCAGCTTCATTGGGATGGACTCAGATCACAGTCTGGGGTTGATGAATTCCAACTCTCAGTGTCTGCTGCTCAAGACTCAACTCACAGAGGCCTGTGTGCCTTGGGCAGCATTTCTTCTCTTTATCAGTCTCACCAAGACCCTTACAAGAAAAGGAGAGTGAATGCCCCAGAGGAAAATCTGGGTGAAATTTACAGGAAGAATGGATGTGCTAAATGGATCTCTTTGAAGTATATTGAACAGAGCCCGACCCTGTAGAGTTGGAGAATCTGCCATGAGAGCCCTCATTCATTTCTCTACTTCTTGAGAATCCAAGGGGACCCACCATAGCTAGAATAAATCACCACTTAGGGAAGCAGCCCTGACTTAACTTGGGAAAGGAGGAGGCAGAAGTTCCCAGAAATGTTTTTCTCAGCTCAGGAACAGGATTCCTACTGGATCCTTCAGGTGACACCCTTCCTGACACCACAGCAACCTCAAAGGCTGTCCCTTGTCCAAGCAGCTATCTCTACCCTGCCCTGCATATGACATTCCTATTCTCCAATGGTGCTAACCTACGTGGCATCATTCTGCTCCCCTCTTCTCATCCCCACACAGTTGGCGAGGTACTGACAATCCTCAGGTAGTGGGACATGTGGGTTAAGAGTTTGAATGGACAGCTACAAAGCCATGGACCAGAGTTCTAGCCTCTTCAGTTATCAGATTTTAGACCTGGTATGATCGCCTTCATTTGCCTCCTTTGTTAAAAGTGGATGATAACAACAGCAGATGGAGACTGTCGCAGGGATATGAAGGTGCTCAGTGAGCATCCTCTTATTCAGCAAGCATTTGCTGAGTAGCCACCCTGTTACAGCATCTTCTCATCTTCAGAGGATGCAACAAAAAGAAAACACAAGTTCCTGCCCTTCCACATAATCACCTAAACTAAGGCAGCACAATGTGAAGGACGGTAAAGAAAGGAAAGAGGGTGCATTGGGGACCCACACTTACTAGGGGAACTTGATCCCCAGCGGCGGAAGATATGATTGGCTGTGGGTCCCCAGTTGTTCACCCCTGTGGATCAACTTCAGCTGCAGAGAGCAGTCCTCAGAGAGGTACCAGCCTTGCTCAAACAGCTGCTGCCTGGGAACTAGGTGAGATGGACTGAAAAATCTTGGGCATCATGCCCCCCTCCCAAGTGCCACTCTGATAGGCTGTATTTGTTCCCAAGATGCCTGCATCACAGTTTAACACCTTCCTCTGCCCAACATGTTTCTATTCTCTTGGCTATACAGAAGTCGATCCTTCTTAAAATATCCTACACCCCAAACTCTATTTCTGTGTCTGCTTCCTTTTGGAGAACCCAACCTGGGACATGGAACAAGAAAATCAAAGGCACTTGTGACTTACAGAGGGGTGCAAGGAAAGGCTTTCCACAGAGGTAGCGTTTGAGAAGAAGCTAGAAATAAGGTATGAACAAAAGACCGTCTGGGGACTATTCAGGAAGGAGCACTAGCCAGGAGGCCAGTGTGGTCAAAGAACAGTGTGGACATATGGAAAGGGGTAGAAAAGAAGTCAGAAAGCACATGCTGGCATGGATAATGTTTAGGCTGTAAAAGTGACTGGCCATTACTTTAAAATGGGAAACAATATAGGCAGGGATTTTTGTTTTTGTTGTTGTTGCTGTTTTTTGCTTTGTTTTGGAGAATTGCAGATTGGACACAGAGCCTTCACATTCAGCTGTTTTTCAACTCCAGCCTCCATTTTTATTTTTAGTCACAGTCCTATTAAATTGCCCAGACTGCTCAAACTTTCCACCTTCCTGCCTCAGCCTCTCAGAGTGCTGGGATTAGAGGGCTGTCCCGCCATGTCTAGTTATGTGAGTGGTTTTGACCTGGCAGTTTATGTCATGTTTCAAATGGATGACTCTGGCTCTTGGGAGGACAATGGGTGGGGGTTTTTGGTGAATAGAATAGTTTAGAAGAGCATTTTGGTGGCCTCAGGCAGAGATGACCACAGTCGCCATTAGGTAGCTGTCCAGTTGGCATAGTTGTGACACAGTGAGAATGCAACAGAAGCTGTTGCTATTGTAAGAATGGTTGATAGATCAAGGATAAGGAGTTCTCTTTCATCTCAGGCATTGGGCTTGTCGTGCATCATTTGCATGCAGCTCATTTGCATACAGCCCATCTGCATAAAGCCTGCCAGGGTGTAATGGGTGTGTCAGAGCAGAGATCATAGCCACACACGGAGCTGCAGCTGGTCTCAGGCGAGGCTATTGGAGAGCATGCTGCACCCAAATACTCAACGTACAGATTCTGCCCCAGCTTTGCCGGTGTCGATTTCACTTCCCACAGTTTTCTCACCTGTTTCAGCTGCAGTAGTCGCCTGCAGTAAGAGGCTTGGTAGAGTGTGTTTCTTTCTTCCCAGCAGCTATTAACCTCTAGGACACAGCCCAGGTAATGTGGGTCCTCCCCTCCCGTTCCTTGTCTTGGACTATCTCCTCTCCGTGGGATTTCTCTTTGTCTGCCTCTTTCTAGGAGATACAATGTGCTTCGGCTGCTGCAAACAGGCACCTCACTCAAGAGGGGGATCACGAGGCCCCCGTTCCATCGCAAATTCCATAATCAACGAGACTGAGCGATGAGTTTAGGAGGCCAAGGCTGATACCGACTGTAATTCACATTCCCTGGGCAATCGGCTCTGTAATAAAGCCGGGATGTCAGACAGCCTGGCCAAGAGCTAACATACCTGTTTGAACTAGGCTTGTGCCAACGGAAACGCGTCAGAAAAGAAAAACATTTAGCCAACTGTCTAACGTACATGCGTTCTTTTCAGCCAAATGAAGACTGATTGCTTGTAGAAGACCTAAGGAGTATGTTAAATGTTAATACGTCATAACGCGTTGAGCCTCTCCGGTATCAGTGAAGTAACGTCCCCGGAAACACACACAGCAACAGCCCTCAGACCCTGCCTGGCCCACCCAGAGTCCAAACACAGCTGCGCCAGGCTCGTCTCTGTCAAGCTACTATTCGCGGCACCCACCCTGGGATGTTTATATAGCCGGTGTCAGAATTAAAAAAAAAAAAATGTTTAGCCTTGTCTGCGTGGAATTGAGAGGTATGAATTTCTAAGTGACCCTGTTTAATCAAAACCTCCATTGAAACCCCATTTAGCACAAACCCTATCAGCAAATTTCAAAATACAGATTTCGCTGGTGAAACAGCCCCATGTTGCCGTTTCCTAGTCAAATATGTATTTAGCCCCCCGAGAATCCTTTTCACTAAGCCAGCAGCTCCAGCACGCACAATGGCTTAATCGTATATTGTTCTCTGAGTACTAACCCTTTACAAATCATATGACATAAAAAGAAAAATAAGTAACATTGTAAAGACAGTAATGAGAACTGTTGAGCTAAAGTGCCTCTTAAAGAAATCCTAATAAATTCCAGAATTTCTAGTCTTCTGGCAAGCTTTCCATTTAGAACAAAATCAATGATCAATGGCTGCAAGGAGGCGGCATTAGGCTTGCATGCCTCCGGAGCAGGGAAAACTCATAGACGAAAGATGACATTTAAGGAAAAAAAGCTGACATTGAGTCCATCACTGTCATCGCTTCTGCCATAAAGCAGCTTCAAATATTAAAACATTTTTCATCTGTGCTCCATTATTGGCACCAGAAATTGTTTTCTCTCTGTCTGGTGCGCACTTGAACTGCAGCAGCGCTCCCCGGAGACTCCGGATTGTTACCAAGGCCTCATAACATATTGGCAGCTGACGCGGTGGTGTTCGTGTACACTTGCCACTCACGGGGAGCCGCCCCTCCCCCCGGCCCGCGCAGGGACTCTGGCTCGGCGGCCAGATGCACGCGTGGCCTGTGGCTCCTTAGATTTGCAGATGTCCTTCCATTCCCCGCCCCTCTGCCCGCGCCCCTGCCTGTTGCCCAGCCGCCCCTGCTCAAAACTGGTTTTGGCTGCCCTGATCCCGGGAGGACTCGGCAGCCCTCTGGGTTTAGAAAAAAGGCTTTGGCTGCAGAGGCAGGTACTAGCAAGAGGCGGGCGTGAGACGCTTGTCTTTACACCGGCCCCTCCCGAGCTGCTCCGAATCAGGCGCCACGTTAGCATTCAGGGAAATGAGGAAGGTGCAGTTCCTATGACTGTGTGCACAGCAGTCACTGCTTAGGGACAAAGACGGCAACGCACTGATCTGGTAAGATGTGCCGGATCCCCTTGGAGGACGCCCACGGCTTCCTGTGGGTCAAACCAAACGTGCTGGATGACTGATGCCCTGTACGGCACCGGAAGTTCCCCCTGAATATAAATGGTGCCCCTTGGGGCCTCTGCTGTTCCTGCTGGATGCTCCGGGGCGGCTGTACACCCAGAGCTGCAGGAAAACACCGTTAGGGTGCATGCACACGCGAGAGGAAGGCACCCAGGGGCTCCTGGCATCCATGCTTCTGTCATTGTGCCCCCGTCTAAGAGTCAAGGGCCCAGGCTCCTGGGGATGTTCATGCCTGTGCGGCCTCAGCGACCTCCACCCTGAAACATTGTCAGAATGTTCTCCTCCCGTTTCTCTCTAGCAGAGACCCAGGTCCTTCTTACTTGAAGAAGTGAATCTGTCTTCTGTGTGTCTGGAGTTAGTGAGGACAGAAGGCAGGTGAGTGGATGGCAGGACTCCCGTGTGCTCCAGTCAGCATCAAGCCTTTATGACCTCTGGGTTGGTACTAGCAAAGCTCAGCCAGAGTTAGAGTATATGTATGGTCTGGATCTTCGGAACAGAGTGGACAGACACTGTGCTTTCTCAAGTCCCTGGCCTGGGTCTTGTCCCAGAGAGCAGGGTCACTTGGCAACTTCTCCAAGAGACATAGTCCTAGGGCCTTTTAGATTTTCAGGGCATTAAAAAAAAGACGTTCTCACCTCCATTACAAATCTGAAGAAAGCTGGGTACAGTGACACACACCTATAATTTTAGTACTCTGGGAACCTGAGGCAGGAGGAACACAAGTGTGAGCCCAGCCTGGGCAACTTAGAGACTTATCAGACTCTCTTTCAAAATAAAAAGGGCAGGATGATATCTCAGTGCCAAGGCCCTAGATTTAATCCCCAGTACTGAGGGCAAAATCAGAAGAAAAAAATGAATATTTAGGGTCAAATGCCATATATATATATATATATATATATATATATATATATATATATATATATATATCATTGTATCCATGCAAATGTAGGATGGAATTTCAAATATTTTCTTGCAGAAGAAGAGGCATACACAGACAGAAGAGTTCAGGGCCTGCCAGAAGAGCACCTAGCTAATTCTCAGTGGTTGATTGACATCTCCACAGCCTTGAAGTGACCACAGAGCTGCTGGGTGGTGTCCCAGAGAAGCCTCACGCCTGCTCTCAAATCTTTGGCAACTCTGGCTCCCGAAGCCATGGCTTGGCCTTGGGCATGGATGGGACTAATGCCCTGGTGTGGCTCAGGGACACTCGGGCACACTGAGAGACAAACTGTAGACCCTCTGATGCTGTGTCTCTACCTCCCAGACCCCAGAAGGGCCAGCTCTGTGTTCCCACAGCTGCTAGCCCATGAGGAGTTGGAATCAGTCTATGCAGAACCTCATAAGTAGACACTAATCTTCTGTGTCAATCAAAATGATGAAATTAAATTTATAAAAATGACCACCAGCTTAGGGGAAATGGGATAGCTGTAGTCAAGGGACTGGGGTGAACCTCATAGGAGTGAATTGTGGGGCAAGGCCAGAGCAGGTTGGACACGGGTGTCCCTGTGCCTTCTCCTGAATGAGCTCTTCCCTCTAGACCTGGGTCTGACAGCCTGTCACAGTCTCCTCCTGCAGAGAAGGCTTCTCCCCCAGACCTCCACGGTGCCCCCCCCTATCCTGGGCAAGATCATTCAGGTTGTCTGTCCTACAGTGCGTTGTGCATCTTCGGAGTCAGCACTGAGTCCCACTGAGGCTCTAGTTTCCTCTGTTGAAAGGAACCCACAGTCCCAAGTATCTGGTACACAGTAAGTACAAGTACTGTAAAATCAATAGGTGCAGATTTTCACACTTCACTACTCTGTAGGTCACTATCTGCCTGTCTGCTCCTTGAGACTATTCAGTGGACTTGTCCCCTGACTTCAGTATTCCCCTGGACATCTTGTCGTGACACTATCCCATGAACCTGTTTCAGCATTGACCTAAGCTCCAATGCTCTCGGAATCAACCAAAAGAAAGCAGAGCAATCCCAGGGCTCAGAAGCTACTCTTCCTGCAGAAAGTGTGCTTGTCTGCCTCACAAAGAGCCTGGAGAGTAAGGGACAGGCAAGACCGAGCCCGCAAGACTTGGAGCAGGGCCACGCCAGGGAGGTAGGGCTGGGAGGGGCGCTCTTCTGTCTCCCCTGGACAGCACGCGGCATTCAGCTGGCCTGAGCACAGAGCACTGGAATGCCCAGGCAGCCAGGTCAGCTCAGATGCAGACTGGATTGGGCACAGCCAGGTGTGAGAGAGGCTGGCATCTGGCTCCTGCCACCCACCAGCCCACCCAAACAGGTCCCAGCTTCCCCGCCTTTACTAACAGTCCCCACCACACAGGAGCAGCCACTGGAAACAGGGAGTTCAGGCCTTTCAGGCAAATGGAGGGTGGATTATCAGGGCATTTAGAAACCAGGGAAGGAAGCAAAAGAGAGCGTGAGACGGGAGACCACACAGGGAGACGGTGCACAGAGCCCGCCGAAGCCATCTGCCACGACTTCACATGCCGCTCCGGAAACTGACAGACACCGCTTTAGCAAGGCCCAGCCCGTCAGATGAGTCAATCAATCAAAAAAATTCTTATGAAACTTAATCATAGAGGGTCGTGTTAGGGAGTGGGGAACAGATTAAATTACCACGGTATTAGATACGGGAAATGATTTCTGTCAAAACCATCTTTACTGCAATTATAATATGTTAATTATGTATTTCATTAAGTAAGTGGATTAGAGTCTGCACAGATGAAATCATGTGGAGGCTTTGAATCATTTGCCGAGCACGGTGGGAGGACTCCTGTGAATGGAGCCCAGTTAATTTGGAAAACTTGCACAAGCTAAACGTGATTTTTTTTTTCCCCTTCTTTGGCGACCCCAGCCCCAGCCCCTATGGAGCATGGAGGAAACATTTAGTTCCTGGAAGGATAGGAGGAACACTCAGGTCCTGCCTGCACAGAATGTGAGGGGGCGGGTGAGGCCTGCATGCTGGGAGCTGAGCAGAGGCCCTTTCTGCTGGTGGGCCAGGAAGTTCAGAGCAGGCTCCGGGCTGTCTGTTACAGGCTCAAGGAGGTCCACCTGCCAACGTGCAGTTGACATAATAGAGGACCCCCAGGGCTAAGCCAGAGAGAGGCACCCATCTCCTTGAGCATCTGTGCGCTTTCTGGCCACAGAGAATTCCCCAGCCATCCCCATTTAATCTTCACAGAGAAAGCTTTATCCATTGGAAAGAAAGCTTCAAGGAGCTTTAGTAGAAGTTCACTGCAATGTAGAAGGCCACCAGCTACAGACAAGATGGCCCAGACTTCCCAAAGCACATGCATCAGACATTTCATGCACATATTTCAAGCCAGCTCATTTAATCCTGTCTCCCATTGGGCCCTGTTGGTTGGGTTAAGCCACAAGCCAAGAGGGCTATTTAGCTAGTTCATTTCTAGGCACCATTGTTTGTACGGTTGAATCAAAGAAATGGATGGAATGGCTGGGGGTGATAGTGTGTACTCACAAAATGAGGCAGGAGAGTGTTGAGTTAGAGCCCAGCCCAGTGAAGTTTTTGAGATTATCTCAGAATGCAAATTAGGAAAGGGCTGAACGTGTAGCTCAATGCAAAGGTCTTGGGTTGAATCTGTCATTACAGAGAGAGAGAGAGAGAGAGAGAGAGAGAGAGAGACAGAGAGAGACAGAAAGGTAGGAGGGAAGAAAGAAAAGGAGGAAGAAGAGAGGAAAGGAGGGAGGGAGAGAAAAAGGAAAAGAGGAAGGAAGGGAGGGAGGGAGGAAGGAAGAAGGAAGGAAGGAAGGAAGGAAGGAAGGAAGGAAGGAAGGAAGGAAGGAAGGAAGGAAGGAAGGAAGGAAGGAAGGTCAAAAAGGACTGAGAGTGTCTTCTGAAACACCAAAGCTACCCGAGACTACTGTCATAGGATCTGTCCCTTCATACATGGGACCTCTTTCATGTCCCCTCTTAACCCGAGTCTCACGGACACAAGAGATTGTGCATCTCAGCTCCTGTCAGAAGAGACTCAGAGCAGCACATGTCCCGACCCCTGCAATTCCATCTGCCACGTTCCTTTCTGGCTCAGAAAGCCTCTTAGAATTTAGGGAACAACTAAATCAATTTTTTAAAAAGAGGAAATCAAAGTTAAAAATTATGTTTTCAAAAAAGAGCAGGTATCAAGTGAGCATAAATTCCCCGGGTCATGAGTAGTCAGTTATCAAGAATAACCAGAAGGAAGTTCGGACAAAGGGGAGGCCAGAGCGAGGCAGGCGAGTGAGGCCTGCCTGGAGTGTGCAGCGGGAAGTGACGGGAAGAGGTTGGCTGATTTGATGAAAACCCCATCAGGCTCTCTGGGGAGATATTACTTTCCTCATTATTCCACTGATTGGCCTTATTTCATCTGAAGAATGCCGCACGCTCCTTACAGGCCTGGCAAGCCTCTTTAACAATATCCAGGAAAAAAAAAAAATCTATCACCTCCTTAATCGAAACAACAAGGAAATTAACACGAGTCATCTTCTTCCTTGGGGATCTGTTGAGAGATTCACCCTAAATCCTTTTCTTTTGACCCAGGCACCCACTTCTCAACCTCCCCAATTAACAGATGCATCGCTTAAATGTTGCACATGGAGGACGGCGGGGGGAGGAGCCTGTTCTGCAATATGGCAGCAGCCAAGGACATTTCATAAATTCCATAAGGAGAACAAAGGCTCAGGCTGCAACCCCAGCACCCCTCCTTTGCACAGAAGCAAAACCTTAATGTGATTGGATGAGTCAGGAAAAACACATTTTCCAGGGAGAGTCTGCCCTGATGGGAGAGAATCCGCCCGTCCCGAAGTGAGGCAGGCGAGCTGCGCCTTCCCAGCACAACAGGAAAGGAAGGAAAACATACCCGTGAAATTCAAACCGAGGCTGGCGTTATCAATGGCCTGGAGCTTGCAATAACTGTTAATTAAGTGCATTTTTTCATTATTCTTTAGCAAAGAGGTAAGATTTAATGATGTAAGTTAACAATGGATGATAATTTAAAGTGGTGACAATAGTTTAATTATTCACACACATACAAAAGTTAACTTCATAACTTATTTCTTTGTCAGAACAAGTTCATTTAAAATATTTTGAACTGTGCATACAATTATCACTTAAACTCTTTCCTTCATGGCTTTGTAGAGACAAAGAGTCAATTCTCTCTGTAAATTTCTCACTAGACAGTTCTACAGACTGAGAATTCTGCCTTGAGGGGGAAAAAAAAAGGAAGGAGAAAGAAAAAGAAAAAGTAAAAAAGTTTCACCATTGAGTTTTGCCTAGAATTTCTTGAAGGTCCAGGTATAGGATGGTTGGTTCCATACTACTGTCTTTCCACTCAAATGGGAAGCATCTCCTCTAGGTAGTAATACACACACACACACACACACACACACGTGTGTGTGTGTGTGTGTGTGTGTGTTACTATGTATATATAAGAGAGAGAGAGGAGGGGAGGGAGGAGGGAGAGGGAGAAAATGCAATGTGTTTAAAGAGTCCACCCATCAAGGGCTGAGTTTACTTTTCTTTGCCATTATTGTCCAGAGATGGAGATACTGGGCTGGTGAGGGTACAGCTTCAAGGATGGGTGGAAAAGGAAAAATAAGCACTGGAATTGGAGGGTATCCTTTTGAGTGCAGAGACTTTGCACAGCGCTGTGAAACCACCATTCTAATGGAGTGAGCACCAAAGCAGCTGGGCCTTCCTAAGGATGGTCCGGTGGCACCCAACTTGCAGCACTTCTGGCTGGAATGGAGTGGCCTCCATTCCGTGGAACTGGCATGGCTGAGGGGGCGAACCAGCAGATCTCCACAGTTATTCCACCTTTCCATGGGGTCTGCAAAATGCAGAACTCACGCATGCCCCATGTCCTATCCATTCCCAGTCCTGATTTGCTTTGTGATGCTTGTTAATACCAAGAGACAGCTCTGCCATTGACAGTAGCCCCAAGGATGAATGGCGAAGAAGCCATGAAGAAGGTGCCTGACAACCACACCAGGCCATGTTTCCAGGTCCTCACCATGACTAGAAGCATCCAAAAGTCCTTTAGAACCAAAGAAGTAAAACTAAGGTCAGACCAACACAGCCAGTGTTCACATGGAAATTCTAAAATCTCATCAGACACCCAGATAAATATTTCAAGGCACCAAATACCTAAGAATAGTTGAATATCTGATAACCAAATCTAGTAGCTCTATTTAGGCTCCTTCTCTAATGATTTCTTTCTCAGGGTAATTATCTCACTGAATGGTTTTATGGATTGGGAACCTGGGTTAAAATCATAATAATCCTGCTGGGGATTTAGCTCAAGTGGAACCACACCTACCTTGGCAGCACAAGGGCCTGAGTTTGTACCCTGGTACCACCAAAAAAAAAAAAAAAATCATAATAATCCTACATTTGGGGCTCAGCTGTCTACTGTGTCTGGCATAACATAGATAAATGATAATTCTGTGACATAAAATAATGATGTAACAAGGCCAGATTTCTACTATGATTGGTATTTATGAAGGGGGGGCCTAAAAATATTTTGGGGGGGATCCTTGTTAATAAACATATATCCCAGGCCAGAGATTTAGCTCAGTGGCTCTAGTGCCTGCCTAGCAAGCTCAAGGTCCCTGGTTTGATCCCTGGTAACCACATACAACAATACCAGGTGTGGTGATTCGTGCCCACCAGCAATCAGTACCACACACCACAATGCCAGGTGTGGTGGCTCACGTTTGTAATCCCAGCACTCTGTAGACAGAGGCAGGAGGACTGCTGAGTTTGAGGCTTGCCTGGGCTACATAGTGAGCTCAGGACCAGCCTGAACTACAAAGCAGGACCCTGTCTCAAAAAAAAAAAAAATATATATATATATACACACACACACGCATGCACGCACACACACATATCACTTATAAGCCTTCTAAAATGTAGAGCCTATTCTTCAAAAGAGAAAGGCTATGATTGAAATTAAATCCTTCTACTTCCTATTCATAAAGGAAGAGGTATAAAGACATCATGTGGGCTTAGAATGACACACCATCGGGGTCTTTGGGGGATGTATATGGCTCTCCTGTCTCTGGGCCACAATACCTGACTCTCGCAACTTAAAGGAAGAGAGGTGAAATTTGGCTTTTCATTCTGGGGATTCAGTCCATGCTTGGCTGGTTCCCAGGCAAAAACATCCCATGGGAAAAGCATGGTAGAGCACAAGTTCTTACAAATTCGTGGAAGCCGGGAAACAAAGTAGTGCTAGAGAGGAATGAGAGAAGGACAAGACATACACTCCAAGACCCTGCCTCCATGACTTCACACACACAAACACAGCAGATAGCAGCGTGCCCTTGTCCCCAGGGCAGACTCCAGAGCCAATCAAGTTAACATTCCACCCTAACTGTCACAGGAAAATATTGAAAGCCATTAGTATCACGCTGTTGATGTGTGATTGGTGCTCAATAAACACTCCCTTGTTGACCAGATGTCTCTTCTCTCTTAAAAGTTGTTCCTCCCATCAGGTACCCTCCGCTGCTTGTTCTTCCTGTTTCTTATATGACTAACAGCAGTTAATTTTTCTGTTGTTCTTTTGACTTTTGCTTGTTTCTTATCCTCATGAATTCTCTCATGGGAGTTCTGTAAGACCCAGAACTTTGTTCTTGTTGTACCCTGGTGGCATGTACCTGTTACCAGAGTTGTCCCTCAGTGAGTACTCATAAGAGCTGGGATGTAACTCAGGGGTAGAGCACTTGCCTAGTGTGCACAAGATCCTGGATTGGTTGCCCTGTGCAAAAACAAAAGATTGCAATGAAGCTGAAAAATTCCTATCACTTAGTGGTATCATAGCTGTCATGGTATCATCCAGTATATTGTTCATATGTTAGTGGTGATGCTGGTGTAAATGAACCCAATGCATTGCCAGCAGTAGAAAAGATAGCATATAATTATGTGCTGTGCATAATACTTGCTAATGACAATAATTGACTGCTTCTGGCTTAGTATTACCACATTGCACTGTTTACCACTATCTTAGAGGGGATTCCTGCTAATTATGAAAAAAGTTGCAGTAAAGCAGTGTGGCCTGTTGCACAGGTAGGTATCTCACACGTCTTATGTTTACCATTTCATGGCATTACACCATTCTCTCTTGCCTTTGGTTTAATCTTGCATTATTTTGATCATTATGGGGATAGGAGCAACTGGCTGTTAAATTCATTTTATAGATGTACATACATATATATATATTATACATATATTTATAATATGTAATATACACACATATGTATATAACATATATGTTATATATATGTATAGTTTCTATAATATATAATATACCTAGGGATATGGAACAGGTTGAATCTCCTATGTTTATGTTAGAGAACACTTAGGTTGTTTGCACAATGCCAAAGGCACCTACCGATGCACTTTTCTGATTATATCCTCATCATTAGGGGATGCAGGACTCAATTTTCCCCTCTCTCTGTGTAGAAGGTGCAGTGACACAATGAATCTAACTAGTGATAGATCAAATTAATGGCCCCACTCCTTGGCCACTCCCAGTGTTCAGCCCTTTGCCAGGCCAGTTTGTAGCTCCTCCCATTAAAGGGTGGAGCCAAATCCCCACCCCTCCATCCCGGGTCTGACTGCGTTGTCAGCACTGACCAATATGGTGAGATCAGCTTGACAGGTAGCAGTTGTGAGCCTGGACCTGAAGGGATTGTGTGTTTCTTCCCATCTCTTGCACATCTTCCACCCTTGTGAGAGGAGCATTCCAGTCTTGCCAGCTGGTCCCTGGAAGACAATGTGGGAGTCTAAGAGCAGAGCCATCCAGCTGAGCCCCACCTAGGTGGGCCAGGCTATGGCCAAACCACAGGCTAATGAGGGACATAAATGCTCACTGCTGTGGACCACGGAGGAGTGTGTGTGTCTGCTATGAAACAACAGCAAGCCGATGGTGCTCTTGTTAATCTCAGCTGTGTGGCCACCAGACGCCTGGTTAGATGAACCTGCCCTCCAAGCACTAAATTGGCCAAAAGGACCAAAGTCATAGCCATGTCCTGCCAGGACATCTGCTCTGCATCCCTCAGTGGGTAGCAGGAAACAAAGAGGAGAATCAGCACCATCAACGGATCCTTCCTCGGAGACAGATGCTGTACATGCCACTCCCTGTCTTGCTTATATCCTTATGGCCAAGATTACCCCAGTGCACACAGAAAGACCCTCGGCTTACTGCTGCTCCCTGCACCTCTCCCCAACAATGGTCCTGAAAGAGTCTCTGAAACAGGGTTGTCAGTGACCATCCATAGAGAATGACCGAGCCTATGTGGAGAAGGAAAAGGAGGAAAAGTACAACCATCACTGTCTCTTGCTCTCCATGTCAGCTTCCGTCCCTTCGGTGGCCTGGACTGAGCAGTGAACTCAGCCTTTCTCAGACACACTTCCAGGCTTTGCCAGGGATGCTGTTACTCAGACAAAGCAAATTCATCCTGGAATCCTTTTTACCCCTGTCTTAGGTAACTCTTTCCAACAGAGAGCAGCCATGACATAAGGGATGTTGGAATTCTGCCTTCAAATCACAGCGTTTTGGAAACAAAGGAATAACATAAGCCCAACTTGATTATTTGCCAGGATTTCCTAACACAGCTTTGTTTCATGAAAGTGACCATATGAAAGTGGAATAATGGTGTCTTGCATTTAAGGATACATCTTTCTGTCTCCAGGGCCCATGTTCACTTTTTTTTAATGGGTTAAATATTTTTGAGGGCCCACTGCAAGGCAGATTCCAAGGGTTCAGAGTTGTCCTCTTTAATAAATGCACCTATAACTCAGGAACCTTTCAGAACAGTCCTTTTATCATCACTGCATATGATGAACTCTAAACTGTTTTCAGAACCAAACCCAACTGCTCGCTTTCTTCTGCCCTCATTACTGGAACCTCACAAGCTTACACACCCCTGAATGCCCTCTTCCATTTCTCTCTACTTCTTTTCTAAGACATCAACCCAACAGCCCAGGAAACCAAGGGGCCTTCTCCAGCACGCTTGGGTGAAACACGCTGTGAACTCCTTACTGACAGGGTTGTGGTGATTTAATGAAGGGTACACCTCTTGGGGTTAGGGATCATGCAACGGGAGCCTCAGCTTCTGGATCGTGGTAAGTAAGTGATAAAAACAAATGAACTGATATTATTCACTTATTTACTTTCTGCTTATTTACTAGTGTGTCTACCTCCCACAAGAATGTATGCTCCAAGATGACAGAAATCTTTATCAGATATATTCTGGGATGCATTATGAGTACAGAGAGCAATGTCTGGCATATAGTAGATCTTCAATAAACACTGTTATATAAATGAAAGACTGGAAGCAGGAAGCCAGAAATAGGTTTTTTTTTTTTTTTTTTTTCAGAATTTAACTAACAAGTACCCTCATCTCTCACTACTTTGCGGTTTCTCAAGAAGGGTGGCATCTTCCCTGTGTTAGTAATCACTGTTCTCTGGGTAAATGAAACAGGAGGTGGCCAGTGTGATAGGACCTCGCTCACCTGCTCAGTCCTCATCAGTAGGGAGCACGAGCTTGTATCGGGCAGCCGCCCAGGATGCCTATTTAAAGTGAAGAGGCTTTGACTCCCAGATCGTTATCCACCTGCAGAGGAACAACGATCTTTATGGGAGCACCATCTCTTCTGGCGGTCACACCTCTAGAAATGATGTTACAAGGCCAGGAAATTGATTTTCTGCATTGCAAAATCATTCCCAGGGTCATCAGTGTTAAAGCCAAGTAGTTCACGGATTTCTTTTTTTTTTTTTCTTTTCCTTTTTTGTGAAAGTGCAATATATTTTGTAAGTTAAGAAAAGCTAAGAAGAGGTGGTGAAATAAAAGCTCATCCTTTGAAATAAGCGTGTTGGCTTAATTCAGTTGACTCTAGCCCAGTCTTTAGTCATGACCTGCAAAATCAACATCCTCTTAAGTAAGAATCCAGGGGGAGCAGAGGGGCACTGTGCATATGGGGACAAGGCTGGCAGACACTTCTGCTGCTCAGCGTGACAAGGTCAGAGAGTTCTTCATGTAATGAGTTAAGGATTGAAGGGATAATAGATGTCGTCCTTCCTGCGAGAGGTGTGGTCAATTGTTGGGATAATTCCAGAGGAATTAAGTTAAAATTATTAAGGTATTAAGTTAAAATTATGCTGACATTCTAACACAATTTTTTGGTAGGAATTTAAAAACTCTCTTGCAAGTATACAAGAAGGCTAGAATAAGAAAGGAATAAAGAGGTGCTCATAATACACACAAGTGGCAGCAAGCTATCTTTTATTGCTAGAACAGTGGATAAAAGTGTCTTGCTAGCCACGCATGATGATATAAACCTGTAAGTCTATGACTTGATGTACCCTCTTTGTGTTTGCCTTCTGTTTATATCCCCACTCAGATGGATGGTGGACTCATCTAATATAAAATTGTCTCAAGAAATAACCTTTAGCCACATACGGGTGTTAAATACTGGGCTATGATGAAGCAAAATAAAAGTCATCAATGTAAAACAAATGCTGGATTTCAAAGACAGTACAGAAAGAAAGAGTATAATATATTTCATTAATAATTTGTCACATTGATTGCTTGTTGAAATGATAATATTTGGTATCCTAGCATATTAGTTTTCTATCATAGCTTTAACAAATTACTGAAAGTGGGTGGCTTAAAATAACACAAATCTATTATCTAACAGCTTTGTAGGTTAGAATTACAATGCAGGTCCTACTGAACTAAGATCAAAGTTGCATTCTTTTCTGGAGGGTCCAGGGTACAATCCTTTCCCTTATTATTTCCAGAATCTAGACATTTCCAACACTCCATGGCTCATCTTCCATCCTGCAATCTGGCAAGAGTTAGTCCTAGCTTCACACTTGGCAAACTCTGACTTTCTCTTGTCTATGCCTCAGTTGTGATTTAAATATAAAATGTCCCCCAAAGTTTCATGTGTACAGAGGTAGAGTTTTCAGAAGGTGACTGAATCATGAGGAGATTATACTCATCAGTGGAATCACCAACTGATGAATTTATTGCTGAGTGTGTGGTGAGGAAAGGGGCCAGACTGGAGGAGGTAGGTCGCTGGACTCATGATCTAAGAGGGTATAGAGCTTGTGCCATTCCCCTTCTCTTGCTCAGGCTCTCTTGCTTCACCTCCCACCTGACTGGCACAGTTTGAGCAGTTTTGCCCACCAGGCCTTTCCACCGTACATACCATTTGTGCCATAGAGGCTCCTGGCCATGGAATGGACCCTCTGAGTCTATGAGCCACGATAAAACTCCTCTCTTTTAAACTGTTCCAGAAACAGAAAAGTGACTAATATAGTCAGCATCTTCCACATTGAAAGAACCCCTGTGATTATCTTGAGCCCGTCTGGGTATTCCAGATAATGTTTTATTTTGAAATCAACTGACTGGCACATTTAATTCTACCACCTCAGTTCTCTTTGGCTAGGTAACAAAAAACATTTATAAGATTTGAACATCTTTAAGGAAGTCCTTGTTTTCCCTATTACCACTGGACTCCAGAAGATATATTTTTTTAAATTAATTTCACCTGTCTCTATATTTTTAAACACACAAAAAAATTGAAAGTTACCTATGAAGCTCAGACTTTCTTTCTATTGGGCAGAATTGCCCCAAAACAACGTGTGTGTGTTTTGCCAGCTGTAAAGTGCTTTGAACCCAGGGAATGTTAACTGAAAGAAAATATTTGCTTCAGAATCTCTCTTGAAGGTAGCAGAACGCATCTCAGCCCATGGATGTTAACTATCACAGGAGCTCATGTTGACTGACCACTTACTCTGCACCAGGTCCTGTATGTACCTGTTAACTGGTTTCATCCTTCTCCAAATCCTGAGACAGTTCCTGTTGATATTATCGTATCACAAGTAAGGGTGCTGGGGTACAGAGAACTTCAGTACGTTGCTTGTAGTCAGGTAGCCAACCAGCAGGAGAGCTCTTAGGACCCCGCCTGTGTTAAATGGTGGTTTGCACCCTAAGACACACGAACTGAGCAGGTCCTAGCTACACCTGTCAAAGGCCAGTGCTCTGAAGCCCTCCTGCCTCTATACTAAGAAATGACAAACAAGCCTTCTTCTTGGCACCAGCTGCAAGAATAATAAGCCAGATCTCTAACCCTCACCTAAAGTAAATTTTCTTCAACTATTCCTCTTGCTCTGTCTCCTCTAAATGTTCTGTAGTTATGTAAGTATGCCATTCCCTCCATCTGTCGCTGATTTCTACCAATCAAACAGCAGCAGAAGGTCATCAGATTCAGGACAGGGCTAATAGGGCCCAGGTTCTAAGGTCTTAAATGAAATGATGGTTCATTTTCATGCACATGTAAGCAAATACACACATATGTACCACCAACACAAAATTTAAATATCTCTCTAGACTTAAACTATGTGTACACCTTGAACCTAAGATGTATATATTTTTTTTTTTTTTGAGACCGGGTCTCACTTTATAGTTCAGGCTGGCTCTGAGCTCACTATGTAGTCCAGGCAAGCCTCAAACTCAGCAATCCTCCTGCCTCTGCCTCCCGAGTGCTGGGATTACAGGCGTGAGCCACCACACCTGGCACTGTGGTATGTGGTATTGATTGCTGGTGGGCGTGAGTCTCCATGCCCAGCATTGTATGTGGTTACCGGGGATTGAACTCAGGACCTTGCGCTTGTGAGGCAAGCACCGGAACCACTGAGCTAAACCTCCGGCCCCGAAGATGTATCTTTTGCATGTGCTGATATATACATGTGTGAGTTCGTTGTACACTTTTACCTTCCTCATTTATTTAACCACCTCTTTCACTGTCAAATTACATTTCCATAGCTCTGAATTTCTCAACACAGTTCCAAAGTTCAGGACATTTTATTTATCATCCTTTTATAGATCTTGGGAGTATGTGTGTGTGTGTCTAACATGGAATAACCCCGGTCACCACATGTGTATGAATGACTCTATATGTGCACATCCATCTACACCACCAAGAGGAATAATTTCAAAGTTAGTATTATTTTGGTGACCCTAGGGTCCAGATTTCTCGGACTGATATGTTTTTATAGCATATTTAACCAAAGCCACTCACACACTGAAAACCAGGCACACCTGGAATTATATTTCCTTTAGTCTCCTATTCTTTTTAAATTACTCTTTGCTTGGCCTCCATGTGGGCAAATACTACACTGGAGAAAACAGAAGAGACATTTCTGGATCTATGTCTGAAGTTTCTGGCCTTGAGTTCCTCTCAGGATCCCCTGCTGTTTGGCTACCTTCTTAGCCATGACATGCAGAGTTCACCGAGGCAGCCTGTAGCTGCAATTTTGGACCTAGTCAGTTATGTCCTATAATACAGTGTGGCAAACCCTTTCTGTAAACAGCCAGATAGTAAACATTCCATGCTATGCAAACTGCGTGCTGTGTATGACCCCTCAACTCTGCTATGGCAGGGCCCAAGTCTCAGGCAATGTGTCAAACTCTGCTATGGCAGGGCCCAAGTCTCAGGCAATGTGTCAAAAAATGGCCAGAGCCTTGTTTTGTAAACTATGTTGGAAACAGGCAGCGGGCCCTACACTGCACTGGGACACTGGGCAGGTCTGGCTGAGCCCTGGGCGTACGTCATCACAGGTCCTTCTTTCCTGATCCTGGTCAGTCACCTTCATGTGCATCCAGTTGGTGTGACTGTGTAGTATCTGAGACCCCAAAGGGAAGGGAGTTTGTTAACAGCAGTGCCCAAAATCCAGAGGAGTGAGATCAGTACAGTGACATGAAGCATCATTACTTTTCTACGTGGTTTTTTTTTTTTTTTTTCTCCCGGGGCCTATGAACTCCTTGAAGAAAAGTACTGGGTCCTATTCACTGAGTTTCCCAGCATTTAGGACAGGGCCTGGCTCACAGCAGAAGTTCAGTCATGGTAAGGGGTTTAAAAAAAAAAAAAGGATGAAAAAAGCTGATTATCACTACACAGGATTTTAAGACTTTAATTATAGTATTTACTCAAGACTTCTTCAGAAAATGACAGTATTCTAAAATAGATGATGTAAATGTGACTATTACCTGACAGTCAAATGAAATGATATTTTATGTGAGTCTTACAGATGGAGAGGAAAAAGCTACCTCCTGGACCAATAAAATTTTCCCAAACACTTGCATGGATGAATGGATAGATAGTGTTTGCTATGTTTTTCTGAACCACTAAAGAACTAGTAATCTTGTCCCTTCTTTACCCTATAGTACATATGATTTTCTCACCATAGAATTTCTTTACAACTGAGGCCTGACCTAACCCCAAGACTCTTAACTCCTCAAAACAGCTACTCGCAACCACTCAGGGTGGATGAGTTTGGTGAAATGTCTTTGCTTTCCTAAGGCAAGTGTTTGTTGAGCATGTACAGTGTGCTTACCATAAGTTAGAGTTTTCTAGTTTAACGTAGCAAAGTCACAAAAAGACACAGCCCAGCTAGGAGAGCTCGAGTTAAGTGCTGCTGGCATTCAGAGGGATCCCAAGAAGTGAAGCAGAGAGAGAAGTGATGTCTTAACTCATATTCCTGGAGCATTCATGGCACGCCAGGCCATACTGTGCCTCTCATGAGCCCTCAGCAGCTAGATAGGTAGGTCCTTTTCATTCACTAAAAGAGAATACAGACCTTCCTAACTCACTAGCAGCCAGTACAGACACCTAAGACTGAGCATAGGAAGCCATGAAGTCTAGAACAATGGGCTGAAAAGACAGCTTAAGATACTGACCGTGGGTCAGCCTGTGGGTCTTATAGAAAGCACAGGCTTGATTGGAAGTGAGTGTTCTCTTGAGTCTGCCTTAGGAACAGCTTGAAAGCGTATGACTGCGCATGTGTGAATGGATTCACAGGTGGGTAGATGAACAGACGGGGGCCACTTTAGGTCAAGTATAAGCATGGTAGTATTGAGGCTACACAGATAAAATGGAGGTGATTGTAAAGGGTCTTAAATACCAGTTTTCAGAGATTGGATTTATTAAGTACTGGAGGGTAAGAAAGTATAACAGGGCAGCCAGAAAGTAAGATTCATAGAAAGAGCTGAGGCCAGAGGTACACGGTCCATAGGAAGGCTGGGCAAGCCTGCCTAGGTCACAAAGAGAGCTGAGGCTCAGCGGGTGTCACCCTGAGATCACTGAATCTGCACACACAGCGAGCATATCACAGCTGGGAGTTTGATGGGGGTGATGTGGCACCAGAGCCCAGACCCTTGTCTTTGGCCTCTTTCTGGTGCTCAACTAGTGGTCCAGAGGGCAGTAAAGGCAACGCCCATGGCAGGGTAGAGAGGAAGGAGAGCTCTGACAGACAGGAGGCAGTTTTGTGGCTTCTAGGAATGATGAGCCTGTAATAATAGGAAGAAACTCAAATTCACCCCAGTTCCTGCATTCTGATTCTTGGAGATTCACTGTGCAGATGGACCCCAGAGGGTCCTTAACAAGAGTTCTCTTGCTGGGCGCGGTGGCTCATGCCTGTCATCCCAGCACTCGGGAGGCAGAGACAGGGGGATTGCTGAGTTCAAGGCTTGCCTGGGCTCCATAGTGAGCTCAGGGCCAGCCTGAACTACAAAGCGAGACCCTGTCTCAAAAAAAAAAAAAAAGTTCTCAGTGATGCAATCCCAGCCAGATGCTCCTGATACAGCCCCCTAATGCAAGCACTCTGGGAGGCCGTAGTAGGAGGGTCGTCAGTTGGAGCACAGCCTGGGAAGCCAGAGCGACTGGGCAAGATCCTGACTCAAAAAAAAAAAAAAATCCAATGGGCGGGGGCAGTAGCTCAGTGAGAAAGCCCTAGAGGCAATCCCAGTAGCACCAAATGCGTAATAAATAAATAATGATATCTCAGGCATGGGGGACCGAATAGGAAGACACATCGAACACTCCTTCGTGGACGTAACTTAGCGCTCTCCCCAACACTTCCCCAGCCACTTGCAGCTTAGCGTTGCATGCGCCATGCGGAGGGCGCTCACCGAACAAAGGAGCGGAGTAGAGGAGTGAATGAGTGGATGAAGAGACAGAGAAGTATCAGGCAGGAGTCGGAGCCTCTTGAACCAGCCTCAGCTTCTCCATCCCCTTTTGAGATGGACCGCAGGCAAGTCACATTGACCTCTCTGGTCCTCAGTTTCCCCGGTGGGCTAGGTATGTGAGCAAGCGACTTCAGAGATTCTAAGGGCCCCTGCGGCTCTGAGCTACTGTCCTGGCAGCAGGGAGTGGGCGAGGCAGAACTACCAGAGTGTCCCTTCTCTCGTCATATTTGTCCCACTGGGGTAGCCGGGATGCTTTTTCTCTGTTTGTAACAGGACTTCAAACGGTTAACATACCGCTTATTGTCTTTGATTTATGAAGTGGCCAACAGGACCAGGAAGCACCACAGAGACAGCCCTCCTCACGTGCAGGGGAGACCCCAGAGAGCAGTCATTCTGTGTGTGCCCAGGCGAGCAGCTGCCGCGGGCCTCGGTGGCGTGGGAGAGCTGGACCTCCCGAACCCATCCTGGAGACCGTGCCAGGCCAGCATGTGTTCCTGCTCTGTGCAGGGACAGAGGCAGCTTTGTCACCCGGCCTCTCTTACCCACCCTGCTCTTGAACCTCAGCTGCCCACCCTCTGGTCGAAGAACTGAAGCCCTGCCCTGGTCAGCGCTAAGCATTTCCTTCCAGTGTCTGCCAGTCTATGGAGAGTCAGCTACTGCTGTGAACCCATCAGCCCCGATGGAAGGGAGGAAAGGGACCCCTCACCATAGCAATTATTTATCCTGCCCTGAACTTCGGGTGACCTTTCCCAGTTCCACCGAAGTTGCATTTGGGAGCACCCTGGTGGGTTGGAATTTTTCACACCCTCTCTCCTTTTAACAAACCTGTGGGTGTGGGGAGGGGGTGGCTGCAGGCTCTCTTGTGCACAGTTTTCTTTTGCAGAACGATCTTTGGGTGGTCCATAAACTAAGACGGGCGTGTAGGTGGAAGCTGACTTGACGGGGAGGGGACAATCTTGTGACCTCCTAAGGACAGTTCTAAGATCTGAGACGTTTACCCACAGCCCAGCTCGCCCTGTGGATATGAATAAGAATTGTTCAGCACCATCACTCAGAGAGATCCAGTATCATCACCTCCAAGTGTGTGTGCATATGTGTGCATGCATGTGCATGCGTGTGCGTGCATGTGTGTGTGTGTGTGTGTCTGTCCCCAACTCAGGAGAAAACCCAACCTACAATAAGGGTTATATGGGGTGTCACTCCCTGTGTAAATTTAAAGTGACCTAAGGGACATAATTACATAAATCTCATCATGAGACAATATACTTTTTATTTGTTTGAATTTTATTTGTATTGGTAAAACTGACCTGAAACTGACACAAGTTTATTAGAAAAAGGACTCTGTAAAAGCGAGTGGGCTGGTCTTCTTATTTAAGATGGATGTGCCAACTTCTAGTATGATTAGAGAAATGGATAACTCACTAACATCTGTGCAAACTACAATAAAAAGGGATTTAGTGTTACCCCAAGGAAGGCAAGAGAGGCTGTCTGTCCATTAAACGCTTTATTACAGTGCCGGCAGCTTTGTTCTAATTCAGTTATTCCTACACGGCGTTCAGCACTCTGACTGCCTGTCAACCCAGCAGACAGTGCTCGGGGCTGGGAGGTTTTGTGCAAGGTAGGTGACAATCAAATGAGCCACTGAGAGGAGAGGGGTGCCTGACCCTCGTGAAGGATTAACTACAGAAAGTGAGTGTGATCATGTCACACCATTACTTAGAATTTTCACAGTCAATTTCTGAAAATATGAGATAAGTTCTTAAAGAGGCAGTTGTCTCGGGAGTTCAGTGAACTTGGTGGGGTTTTGTTATATGCTGCCTGACAGGAAACCTGGGAGAGAGTGGGTCTGCTGGGGAGCAAGTGCACAGAGCCCCTCCTGTGCCCACCCCGTGTAGAGCACCTTCCATGAAGACCTTGGGGCGATGCAGCCAAGAGGGAAGAGGATGAACAGATGCAACCCAGGGCCACGATGTC
>PVIC010011436.1:0-41707 GCA_004025085.1 Thryonomys swinderianus | reverse complement strand
AGAATGACAAGATCGATCCATTTAGGTGCAAATGGAGACATCTGGAGGATATACTAATAAGTGAAATCAATAGATCACAGATAGACAATTTCAGGATCTTCTCTTTGGCATGAACACCTGTAGATGCAAATGAGTTCTAGAAAGTAGGACAGCTTTTATAGAGTGGAATATTTCTATAGGAAACTTGGTGTGGGAATATAATGAGGGGAAGGAATAAATATGATACAGAAAGAAAATAAAAGAGCATGTATAAGGGGGGAGGAGGGGGGAGAGGGTAGGGATATGGGTAAAAATGAGAATTAACTTGTGGCATATACTGGTACAAATTTCCCAATGTTATATGTGATTTTGAGATGTATATAAATTGTACCAATAAAGAATTCAATTAAAAAAAATGACTAGCTTTGAAGCAAGGTATCTAAGTCTAAGCAGTCCACAGGAAGGAACAGACCCGCTGACTTTAGGGTCTTGGTGAAAGAGGCCATTGATAAGCTTGGCAGGAAGCATATTAAGGGTTTCAGGCAATTAAAAAATCATTAAATTTCTAGGTTGAGGGAACTGGCCAACCTAAGTCATAGGGTAAAAAAGTGCATGCGCGTGTTCAGGAATCAATGATGGGTCTTGTATGCCTGCAGCAGAGGGTTGTGAAAATATAGTTTAGGGTGAGCTTGAATACCACGTTACTACTTTGCATTTTATAGAGGTGACATGATGCACCACAGGAACATAACAGATAAACAGGACTTCACATCTCAATTCTGACATTTATTTGATAGCTTTATGAACCTGAGCATCAGGGATTTTTTGATCCGTAAAGTGAACTTAATAATAATCGTTACCACCTAAGGTTGCTGTGAAGATCAAATACATGTAAAAACTTAGCATACTTACACACATAAAGTAAGCTGTCAGGAAAGGGTAGTTATTACAATCAGAAGTAAATACTGTAGAAAGATTATTGCAGTAGATGTTAAGAATTAATTGGCCATACAAGAAAACAAAAAAGTAAGAGATGATTTGGAAGTTGTTTCAGTGTCCAAAACATTAAAGGAAAAGTTGGGTAGAGAACAGAGTTGACAAACGGGGTGGTTTACAAGATGTGAAGGGTAGAAAAAGAGTATGCAAGCGTGTCTGTATACCCAGAAGTCAGGAGCTGGAGCAGGATGAGCACCATGAGTTCGAGGCCAGCTTGGGCTATACAATGAGTCTGAGGCTAGTCTGAATTACAAAGCAAGATCCTGTCTCAGAAACAAAACCAAAATACAACAAATCAGGTTTGTAATTTATGTGACTGAGAAGACTCTAGGTTGCAATGCTATTATCTGAAAACTGAACTTAAAAGAACCAGTAATTCAGAGTTACTGATAAAGAATAGGATCTTTCAGTTGTTTGGGGTCCAATGAGCCTTTTTGTTTCCTCCAGCTGCTGTGACAGATACCACACAGCATTGTTAGATTAAAACAACAGAATTTATTTCACAGTTCTCAAGACTGGAAGTCTGAAATAAAACTATTGGGAGGATCATGCTCCCACTGAAACCTGTAGGGAAGAATCTTTCACTGCTTATTGTACCTTCTGATGTTTATAATCCTCGGTGCTCCTGGACTTGTACCCTGGTCACTCTAGTCTCGCTTGCATCGTCATATGGTCATCTTCGCCACGTGTGTCTGTGTCTCTTCTTCTTTCACAAGGATGCGAGTGGATAAAAACCCACTTTACTCCACGCTATTCAACTAGATTACATCTTCAGAAATACTATTTTCAAAGCAAGGTCATCCACAGGTCCTACAAATTGAAGCTTCACTATATCTCTTAGAGAAGTCCTATGGAACAGAGTCGCCTTCTGCCTACTTAAGTGAAAATTTGGACAACATTGTCTAGTTTTACTCAAAGTCACTGTTCCCCAAGTATGCAAGGGATATTTCTGCAAAGAAACCAGGGGCTGAATTTCTAATACAGAAATTAAAAGGGAAGAACAAAACCATGTAAAGGCTGGTATCTCTTCTCTGTCTGCTCCACAAATCTTAGATCAGGAAGGATTCTGGAGCCAGCCACCAAGCTACTGTGATGGGGCACAGCATCTAACTGCTCTGAGCTGCGGTACTCACTTGTGTAATAAGGCATGTAATACAACTCACCCCACGGGGCATGATTATCCCCTTTAAATATCTTTGAAAATTCATATTTTAAAAAAAGGCTTATCCCAATGTCTAGTATAGACCATACAGTATAAAATTGTTAAAACAAAAGTTAGCTTGAATTGTCCATCAAGCAGCATTACAAGACTAAGACCAAAGATTTATTTAAGACAACAAAAAGCCAAAACTCTAAAAAGATTATAAAAAAGACTGTTTAGCCAGGCGTGGTGGCTCATGCCTGTAATCCCAGCACTCGGGAGGCAGAGACAAGAGGATTGCTGAGTTCGAGGCTTGCCTGGGCTACATAGTGAGCTCAGAGACAGCCTGAACTACAAAGTGAGACCCTGTCTCAAAAAAAAAAAAAAAAAAAAGACTGTTTGAATTATGGATTTAAACCCATTGCTATTAACTATAAACCTAGTATTCAGTATTTATTTTACTTTTACATTTTAGGTAATGACATAATGAAGTCATTAAGATTTATAAGTAAATTGGTTGTGGTGGCTCACGCCTATAATCCCAGCACTCGGGAGGCAGAGACAGTAGGATTGCTGAGTTCGAAGCTTGCCTAGGCTACATAGTGAGCTCAGAGCCAGCCCGAATTACAAAGCGAGGCCCTGTCTCACACACACAAAAAAAAGATTTACAAGTAAAAGCATTATGCATCTGCATTGCATTTTTCAAAAGTTCTGTTTTGTTGTATATTTTGTAATGAAAATAATATGCTAGCACATTTGTCCTTGTTTTTATTTTAAACACAAATAAACATCTATTGGGGTATATGTTTAAAAGTGACTTGAAATTGTGTGTGTTTTGTTTAAACTGACAGCATGCCCAATCAGAAGAACCAGAGACAACCACTCTATAACAAGGTGCAGATCTAGGACCCATGGGACACAGCCTTCTGCATGTTCTTGTAAACAAAGTTGTGACACAGCCAGCCATACTCATTCTGCACATATTGTTAATAGCCACGTTTGCACTTTAGTTGTAGAACTAAGCCCTTGAGACAAACACTTCACATTCCACAAAATTGAAAGTATTTACTATGTTTTCCCTGGACAGAGTTTGAAGACCCTAGTTTTGACCACTCTATGCTTGCTGTATTTAGATTAATTGTAGACATCATTTCTAGGATGAGTCAAATAACCTTGGAGGGTTAACCTCTGTAAGGACAGTTGGCAGATATCATACCCGCCACAGATTAAACCTGTGACATCATGGTAGAAAAACATCTTTTGTCCCCAAACATCAGCTTCTCCATAGAGAAGAAAGCTACTCCTACAACTAGTAAACTGCAGAGAGAATTTGCATAGTCCTGGACTTTACCCTGGCCGGGAAGCTACTCTCCAAAGACTTGCTCTCATGCTGGCCTCCAGGCTGTCAGCCCAGCTTGGTGACCTTTTGCTTGGACCACATGTGAGGAAGAGTTCAAGCAAAGGTGATCAGTTGGCAGAAGGAAAACATTTTCCCATTGTTCTCTGTGATAAACTACCTCATATGAAAAACATGACTAATTCTTTTTATCACTTGTATGGATAGTTCACCTGGGCTGAGATGTGACACAGTGGTAGAGCACTTGCATAAGACATGAGTTTGACCTCTGCTCAGATTACAGGGAAAGGATATGCCACCACTTACAAATGATCAAAGATAAGCTGGCAATGTTGAATATGATCATAATGTGTATATAAAAGGTACCAATAAACCAATAACATCAATTTTTAAAACCCTATGAAACCAGTAAGGAAAAAAAAGATAAGTCGGACAATTAGAAAGATTTTTGACAATTCTGCATGTGAATTTCATAGAACCTAATATTCTGAGCTATTTTTTTTTAATGAACAGTGTAGGCCTAAGAAATCAGTCAAATATAAAGCAAATTTGGGGTACTAGTAGAAAGGGTCAACAGTTCAGTAATGAAATGATTGCTTAGCATTGTGGCTTTTATTGAAAATGAACTACTGAGGAGTATGACCCAATTCCACCATAGCCACAGTCTACAGCTCCTCAGAAGGGTAGGTGTTTCTGCACTCAGGTAAATAAAACCATAGGAAATTCACTTGAGAAACTGTCTTGAGAATTGTCCCTAAGTACATCCCTCCTGTTATTTTTTTTTTTTTATGGTCAAACTGCTTCATCTATAAGGTAGCCGATCTACAACCAGAGGGTTATTTAATGTATATATTCTTTTTTTTTTTTTTTTTTTTTTTGAGACAGGGTCTCGTTTTGCAGTTCAGGCTGGCCCCGAGCTCACTATGTAGACCAGGCAAGCCTCGAACTCAGCAATCCTCCTGTCTCTGCCTCCCGAGTGCTGGGATGACAGGCATGAGCCACCACGCCCGGCATATTCTTCTTATTTTTAAATGTAGCTATACAAATTGAAACGTCGAGAACCAAGACTTTATTTAGTCTCAGGATGCCACTGACAAGTTTGTACATGAATTAATGACTAAAATAACTAAAAAGAAGGAAAAGTGAAGACTTTGGGATTTCCTGGATACCAAAGGGGATAAGGATATTGTGTGTGCGTCTTATTAAAGAACACGCACACCCAACTGTTCCTGTGGTGCTATAAGCAATTGGTTCCGTAAACTCAGGAGGATGTATCAGTACTGGTGAAAGAGGAAATGGCACTGTGGATCATAAACAGTCCCTGCAAGGAGCCCATTTCTCCCGCTCTCAGTGTCAGCCCAGGGAACAGCCTTTGCTCCTGAGAGAATCTGTTTGCCATTTGTTCCTAATGATGGCAAATGTATGAACAAGCCGTACTCCCAGAGCTCTAACTGATATCATCAATGATGCTGGTACACAAACAAAGACGTTAATGAAGCAGAACCATGTGGTTTATGCTTTGGAAAAACGCCTGTCCTGGAGGAAAGAGGGGAAGAGTTTGGCTAAATAAAGTCATTTCTAAGACCAGTAAGTAAAAGAGTTACGCTAGAACAAAACAGCTGCTGAAAACAATACGTTTTAAGATCCCCTTCACCCTGTGTGGCAGGGAAATTTTATTTTATCACTTTCTCCACTGACATGTTAAAATATATGAACTTTTGAATCCTTAGGGGCTCTGATCTCTGGAGACAAAAATAAGAGCCAGGACAGCAAAGGGTCATTTGATACCTGATGATAGACAGGCAAGACGTGCATAAAACGGCTCTGTCATTCATCTTTCCTCTGCCCAGGAACTGATTGCGCATGTCAGCCTTGCCTGTCTGTCTGCCTGGTTGCCCTCTTGGTCTGCATTATTGCTGCCTCTGCCTCAGTGACTTATTCTACCTGAAGAGCATTTAGGCTCTTCTGGCCACAGAAAGGGTGCTGCTCTCTGGGGGGAGAAAAGCCTGACTCGTTTCATGTTTTTCTACCTTCAAGAAAATGGCTGGCCCTAATTACACAAAATGATAGAGACAGCAGTTGACTAAAATCACTGCAAATGACAGTTATTTCTCTGAATAGCCTAAAAGAATAGGTCAGCCTGGCTAATACACTAACAGCATACTTTTCTGTGTATGCAATTTCCATCACGCTCCCCAAATGCCTGGGTGCTGACTGACATCTGCACTGAGCAGGGAAAACATCTCTTTGTGTTTCCTTCCTATAAAGATCTCTCAGAATGCATTTGTGTATGGACTCCACGATTTGTTCTAGTGAATAAATCATGCCTCTGTGGTAGGAACAAAGAAGACAGCTCTGTGTTAGAAAGTGAGGGCTTTATGGGCAGACGCATCCATGCTGCACCACAGGACAAAACCTCAGGCTTGTGGCTTTATGCAGGACAAGAGCAGTTGTCACACCAGTTTGGCTTTCTCTGGCCAGCCACCTTGTCCCCAAGAGGCAGAACTCTGGTGGTGGAATAACCTCTGTCTCTAGAAAAGGTCTCACAGAAATGTCTCTAGGACAGCATATGCTGAATTGGGTATTTCTTATACAGTAGAAATGATGAGGGGTTGAAACAGTAAATAATTTTTACTGGGTTCTCAAGAGATGCAGAAGGAAGACATGGCCCACGCCCTCTCAATTTCTCCCTCTGTCATTACTATCTTCAAACAAAGAGTCTCACTGAGCAGAGGACAGCATACAGCATACTGATCCCTGCCAAGGAGCAGCAGGATGTGGATGCCATGGTTTGCAAGTGATGGGATTACCGAGGAAGACGTGCCCACATAGACATCGGATGGAAGAACACTTGCTCACTTAGAGAAGAGACAGACCAACATCAGCTCCCACAGTAGGCATCAGACACTGTGGCAGCAGGTATCACCCCACAGCCAACATGAGGCAGTGTTCTATGTGTGCCCCTCTTATGCTACAGACCAAGGACCCTGTCTTTTCCCTGGCAGTGGCCCTGACCTGGACATAGGCTGAATGTACTTTAAGAAGAACAAGGAGGGCCAGAGGGTTAGCTCAGTGGTTCTGGCGCCTGCCTCGCAAGTGCAAGGTCCTGAGTTCGATCCCCGGTAACCACATACAATGCTGGGCGTGGAGACTCACATCAACCAGCAATCAGCACCACATACCACAGTGCCGGGTGTGGTGGCTCACGCCTGTCATCCCAGCACTCGGGAGGCAGAGACAGGAGGATTGCTGAGTTGGAGGCTTGCGTGGGCTACATAGTGAGCTCAGGGCCAGCCTGAACTACCAAGCTAGATCCTGTCTCAAAAAAAAAAAAAGAAGAAGAAGAACAAGGAAGTGTATAGCAAACCTGGAACATGGAAAGATCCTCTCTAATATGAAGACAAGCCCAGCACAGGGCATGTGGGTCTTTATCTCCACAAAAGGAAATATTCTGGCACAGGGCACAAGGGTGCAAGGGTGGAGCCTGCTGCCTACCTTACCATCTCCACACACCAAGGGCTCATACTGACAGTGTTAGCGGGTAGTGTCCTTCTGAAAATAGCTTCCCAAATAAATGTTACCAGGTTTTGTGGCACTTGCATCTCCCAGAATTGGATTCCAACCTTGAACAAAGATTCGAACAAAACAAGCAAAAAAGTGGTCATAAAGTTGATTTGAAAAAAGTAAAAGTGAAGAGTGACTGGCTCTGCAGAGCTAGCCTGCACCATGTAGAAGAAGAAAAAGCAAAATAAAGGTATAGTCTGGAGAACACATGCAGGCCTTCATGTGGACAGCCAGGATAGCGAGCTCTTCTTGGCATCTGTGTCCTGCAGGCCGTCTAGATCTCAAGGAAATCCTCAATAACTTCTACGTATGGGTCCTGAGAGGTGGTGCTGGTACCCCATGCCTTAGGCCGATGTCAAGTCTAATCTATCCTTTTGAAAACCTGTTCAAGTTCTCCCAAGAACCTGTTCTCCCTTGAACCTGTTCAAGTTCTCCCAAGAACAGGTAGGCCTTTGGGTTGTTCTGCACATTTTGGAACCTTGTTTTGACAGGTCCTATGTACTTGTCCAGCCAGCTTTGCCAAGCCCTAATCTCCTCTCTCAAAAGGAAGGGACAGTTCTCCAAACCCTAAGAGCATCACATTCAGCACCTATTTCTTGCCATTGTGTTATTTTCATTTCACTAGCACTTCACCCTGAGCTTTATTTGCTTAACCTAACAAACATAGTCTAAACAGGTCACTAAAGGGAAGACACTGATTGCAACCCTTAGCCAACTGAAATAGTAGAGTGTAGCAGAAAGAAGCACTCTTTCCTAAGCAATGTCAGTGGGTTAGCCTAACCTCGTGATTTGAAAAAAAAGCACTTCCCTGAAAACATGATTAAGTTCCACCCCAAGTTGTGCCTCTTATTCCTCTCTGCTAGAGTCTCCCTCTCCTGAGTATCCCCCAAACCCCATGCAAACCAACAACTCTTTGATCTCTCCTCTTTGGAACTTACTATCCAGGGAATTCTTGATTTGTGTAGCTCAATAAAGTTCTTCTCTACTTGACTCAGTCCCTTATCTGAGAGCTCCTATTGGCATGCATCCCAGATGAGGACCCAAGGCTAGTAGTAGTTTGGAGGGAAAAGATGCATATGAAAAAATACCTACAGTTTTCATAATGTGAAGAACAGAAAGTGAAGATCAATGTAAACTTGTTAGCTCATGATGGTATAAATAAAGTGTCATGATACTCAAGAGAGACAGTACAACCACAGCTGGAAGGGAGATGATCTAGTGAGGAAATCAAATACATAAACACATCGGCGTGGGAAGCCAATTGAGTTAAGTGCTGGAGCTTTCCTTAGGGAAAACACACGCAATTAAATATTACAAAGAGTTACCTTTTATTTATTTTTGTTTTGTTTTGTATTTTGGAGTGGTACTGGGGATTGAACACAGAGCCTTTGCACTGAGCCACATCCCTACCCGCTTTTAAATGTTCTAGTTTGGGACAAGGTTTCATTAAGTAGCTAAGTTTCCCAGATCAATCTATGATTTGTGATCCTTTGGCCTCAGCCTCCCAGAATGCTGATATAGGCACATGCCACCATTCCTAATAGTCATTTTAATAAGTGTATTTTAGTCACTCTGTTATCACAGAGATACAGTATCCAACACTTAATTGAGGACAGGTTTATTTTGGATCACAGTTGCTGGGTCCAAGGCTGAGAATGGCATTGCAAAGAGACACAGTGGAGGAAAGTTGCTCACATCATGGCAGCTAGGAAGAAGAAAGAGAAAGGAGGAGCCAGGAGGAAGATACTCCCTTCAGGTCGCCCCAGTGACTTGTCTTGTCCCACCAGAGCCTACCTCCTCACAAGAAGTCACGTGTGTGCATGAAGCCTTTGGGAGACATTCCTGATCTAATCATAACAAAGTGTAACACGAGGAAAAGACACAGTATCTGTGAACTACAATTTAAATATATGTAATTCTAAAGAGCTGAGCCATACATACCCTCTCCCTCATCTCCAAACCTACTTGTATAATTCATTTTTCCTCCCTTATCCTCTTTCATTGCTGTAGCCTGAGAAGAAAGGACTGTATCTTCTAGATGTTTTATTATGGAATGTGTAAAGTATATACAAGAGTAAATAGAAGAGTATAATAAACATCCCACATAGCCATCATCCAGCTTCAGCAATTAGCAACATTTTGTCATTTAAAAAATCTACACTGACAAACAGCTCTTATTCCCAATTAATGTCTTTTCCACAGTTTCTCTAGAATATAATTTATATGTATTGAAATGCTACTTATACTTGAATCTTAACTTTGCAATACCGACAGGATGCACCTGACTAACCTTTAGCCCCAGCACAATCTCAGCCTCTACAGAACTTTTTCCTGTGTATCTCCCATGTCAGTTTCTGACCTCCTCCAAATATGTCATCACTATCATTGTTTTCTTTATTTTATTTTTTTTGCCTGTTTGCGATTATTATTTTATGGAATCACATATTACATACTCTTTCCCAATTGACTTGACACAGGAGAATGTCTATGGAATGTCTTCATGATTCTGAGTATCAGAAATTCATTCTTTTTTATTGCTGAGAACTTGATTGTTTGACTATAGCTCAATTTATTTATCCATTCACTGTTTATAAACATGTATGTTTTATAGTAACTGACTATTGTGAATTAAACTGCTATTAACAAATCACTAACTGCTGAGTTAAAGAGTAGTTGTATATTTAATAATATTTATGAATAATAGGTGTACATTTATATATGCATATAAACTTTTGCAAATGGGCAGGCTATACGAGCTGGAGAGAGGAAAAGGTAAGGGAAAAGAAAGGGATAAAAATGTTAAGATGTGTTATGTACATGTACGATATCCCCACAAGGAATGTAATCACTATGTTCTGCAAGTACATATTAATAATACATTAAAAATAAAAATAAATCAATGAGAAAAAGAGGTTGGTTTTATAGACATAAAATGCCAAAAGAAAGAAGAAACAAAGGAGATAAACCTTGATCATTTCAAAGCTGCTTTCCTTTGAAAGCGAGGATAAGGAGACAAAACATAGAAAAATAACTGATTGCCTAAAAGCAGATTACTTTGAATTATTTTATAAGAATTAGAGGATATAAATATTAAAGCTTAGGGAATCTCACTACCCTGTTGATTGGAAAATTTTGTTGTCTCTCCTCCTTTTGATTTCTTGGAAGGTCAGATAGTAACTTAGTTTTGATTCGTTTATTGGAATTTTATTTTAATGTTCATCTGGTCTGTTATGGCCCAGAGCAGAAGCTTAGTTCAAAACCATGGCTGGAGTGCAAGAGATCCCATCCACACGGACTTTAGCATGCCAGCCTCCCTGCCATGACTGTGTTCAGCAACGCAGAAGCTCTCTGAACTCTGTCCTTTTGGGTTCTCAGAGTCTTCACTATGTAGTCATGACTGGTTAAATCATTGACTGTTGGTGACCAATTTAGTCTTCAGCTCTTCTCTCCTTTGAAATGGAGGCTGTGCATGGATGAGTGGGCTGAAACTGAAAGTCCCAACTCTCTAATGACAGGATTGCTTCTTCTGATAACCAGACCCCATCCTGAAACTGTCCAGGAGTCCCCAGCTGGCACATTAGCATGTAAGAGGACACTTACCATTTCCACATTGCAAAGGCTTTAAGAGTGATGGGACAGTAAACCTGGACAGGTACTATATATATATATATATATATATATATATATATATATATATATATATATATATATATATTTATGTCACAAGATATCACCCATTTTGTATTGAAGATGTCATAGCTTTACTGATGTTAGTATCTATAATTTACCTCAAGTTAGTTTTTATGTATGATATTAGGTGTGGTCAGTTTATTATTTTTCCTATACAGATATTTAATTGTTTAACCCCATTTGTCAAACAAATTTCCTTTCTCCATGTGTTGAACATCCTTTTTTTCCACCACTGGATATATTTAACGTGAGATTAAAACCAATTGACTATATAAATTAGTAAGAACTATAAGTACTGGTCTCTTTCAGGACATGTTGCATTATTTGTATGTCGCATTGATCTTCTTGTCTGGGGGGGGCACTCTTGTTTTATAGTAAATCTTGAAGTCAAGTGGAAGTCTTCCAGATTTCTTATTTTTTTCTAAGATTGTTTGGCTATTCTAGGTCCTTAGCATTTCCACATATATTTTCCAATGAACTTCTTACCCTCTAATTTTTAAAGTAGATTGCTAGGAATGTCACTGAGATTGCACTGGCTCCATAAATCTATATGAGAGCTTTGATCTTAGTAGTATGGTCATCAGATCCAAAAGATGGCATATCACTCCAGTTTTTAGATCCTTCTTAATTTCCCTAAGTAAAGTTTTATAGTTGTCAATAAAATAATTTGTTCACTTTTGTTAAATTTATTCCACAGGAAAAAATGTTTTTTTTTTTTTTTTTGAGACAGGGTCTGGCTTTGTAGTTCAGGCTGGCTCTTAGCTCAGTATGTAGCCCAGGCAAGCCTCAAACTCAGCAATCCTCCTGTCTCTACCTCCCAAGTGCTGGGATGACAGGCGTGAGCCACCACGCTTGGCACAGAATTTTATTTTTTTTTTATTTTTGAATTTTTTTTGCTTTTTGAGACAGGGTCTCGCTTTGTAGTTCAGTCTGGCCCTGAGCTCACTATGGTGCCTCGGCAATCTGCTGCGAACTCAGCAATCCTCCTGTCTCTGCCTCCCGAGTGCTGGGATTACAGGCATGAGCCACAACGTCTGGCATTGTGGTATGCGGTGTTGATTGCAGGTGGGCGTGTCTCCACGCCCAGCATTATATGTGGTAACTGGGGATCGAACTCAGGACCTTGCGCTTGCGAGGCAGGCGCCGGAACCACTGAGCTAACCCTCCGGCCCCAGAATTTTATTTTTGATTCTATCTTGAGTTAACGATTTTCCAATTTTTTCTATATTAATATGTAAAAATGCAATTGATTTTTATATGTTAACATTGTATCTTAAGGCCTTGCTAAGCTTCTGTTTTAGTTTTACACGTTTTTGTTTTTTGTTTCAACTCCTTAGGACTTTCTACATAAAAAGTCTAACTTGTATCTATAGAGTGAATTTGACATTCTTATTATTTTATTTTATTCTGTTTGAGGCAGGTTTCACTTTGTTGTCCAGGGTAGTATCTAATTCTTGGGCTCCTATCACAGCCTCCAAGGGTCTGGGACAACAGAGTAAGAGAATGAAAGAAAGAAAGAAGGAAAGAAAGGAAGGAAGGAAGGAAGGAAGGAAGGAAGGAAGGAAGGAAGGAAGGAAGGAAGGAAGGAAGGAAGGAAGGAAGGAAGGAAGGAAGGAAGGAAGGAAAAAAGGAAGAAAGGAAGAAGGAAAGAATGGGAGGAAGGAAGGAAGAAGAGAAAGAAAGAAAGAAAGAAAGAAAGAAAGAAAGAAAGAAAGAAAGAAAGAAAGAAAGAAAGAAAGAAAGAAAGAAAAGAAAGAAAGAAAGAAAGAAAGAAAGAAAGAAAGAAAGAAAGAAAGAAAGAAAGAAAGAAAGAAAGAAAGAAAGGAATGTAGTTCAGTGCAAAGGAACTACATTTAATCCTTACTAACATACAGTTATACACACACACGGAAGTTTGGTCTATAGTTTTCTATTCTTGTAATAAGGTCTATAAAATATATATATACACATATATGTATGTATGTATATATATGCACATATGTGTGTGTATGTATATATATATATATTTTTTTTTTTGAGACAGGGTCTAGCTTTGTAGTTCAGGCTGACCCTGAACTATGTAGCCCAGACAAGCCTCGAACTCAGCTATCCTCCTGTCTCTGCCTCCCAAGTGCTGGGATTACAGGTGTGGGCCACCATGCCTGGTACTGTATTACGTGGTGCTGATTGCTGGTGGGCATGAGTCACCATGTACAGTACTGTTGTATGTGGTTACCAGGGATCAAACTTAAGACCTTGCAGGTGCCAGAACCACTGAGCTAAATCTCCAGCCCAGGCCCACATTTTTATGGATAAGTAATATAGAAGTGTGAGGAGGTATACCGAAGATGATGTGCTGTAGAGTGACTAAAATATGAGTAGACAATCAGTTGCTCATTTTACCTTACAATTTATGACACAATAGACTTGATAAACTGGGCAGGAAAATATCATTAAAATGGGAAAAGAAAGAGTTCAGCTCTTTAGTTATATATATTTAGAGAGGAAAATGGAAGAACTTGTGTTTTCTTCTATTTCATTTAATTTTCTTTTATTTAGATTTGTACATTTGAAAAATGAGAAAATTTAACTGATTGGGACTGTAAGGGAAGGTTTTTTGGGTTATCTCTGAGGAGAATCTAACCATTGCAAATCCTGGCTGGCAGGCTCTTATTAATGATAAGTCTGCCTAGAATTTTTGACAGCTCTTTGGTTTAGTTTTCATTCAAGGACCTCCTTTTAAAGGTCACTGTCCCATATCTCAACCAGAACTTTAAAAAATGATGCTTATATCTGGCTAAGATCTATAAGAAGTGTAAAACAAACAAACTGATGAAAAGGAGACAAGATAAGTGTCTCGCATTGTTTTCAGATATAAAAACAGTGGAAAGAATGTGGCACTAATGTGTTAAAAACACAGGTTTTGACAAAACTGACAACAAAATCTATGAAAAGGGCTGCTTCCAAGACAAATAGCATCCTGATTCTTATTTAAGAAGAACAAATTTGAAATCACAGATATGGACAAAGCCATGCTGTACTTTGAGAATATAATTATGCTAGCAAATTTTCTAACAGCAGAACTATTGAGTAATTATACAGCAATATAATAGAATGTATCCAACAACTGAAAGTCATATTCATGAAATGGATACATCACAGGAAATGCCCATAATAAAATGTAATAAGAAATGTAGACGTCCAATTATGGTGGGTCTAGTGAAAACTAATTAAATCGAACACCTCTCAGACACTAGATATACTCATGGAACAAATACTGGAAGGAAAATACTATAACTTGTGATGGTGATGGTTTGTGTTATAAGGACACACACACACAATTTTGTTTTTCTTACAGTTTTCTGTAGTTTTGAGTTTACTAAAACCTGTATGATTTTTCGAATAGGAATAAAATTCAGTAAAATAACCCGTTAGGCTTGGTTTAGGAAGTCTATCAAAAGTTACATATAAAAGAACAGTTTTCTACTCAGTTTTATCGAAATAGTATTTATGAAATAGCAAGGGATCTAGGATCAAGGGGTAGCTATATTTCAGTGCAATTTACTCAGCTTGTATTTTGGTGACAGTTCCAATGATCCAAGTGTGATTTTGAAGAACAGCTCATATAGCTACATCTTAACAGCTTGATCACTCATTTCTGGCCAGCTTCCTCATTCCTGTCCCTCTTAACACCACAAGCTGTCACTTTTCCAGTCACCTTGAACTGTTAGTAACTTTGTAAACAGGCTGCTACATAGTGGACCTGGGTGTATAAGTGCTGGTTCCATTTTGCATACAGGCCAGGTACAGTAGACAATAAATGACTTTGATTCCAGCATATATATATATATATATATATATATATATATATATATATATATATATATATATGGTGGATTTGTTTTCCAGAGTGATGGTAGAGAGGAAAGCACTGACAGCTTGACAGCAGGTGATTTGTATCTCTCCATTAACAATTGACAAACCCTTACTTTGGGCTTTCAGTACACTTGTAAGTGGAAAAATTAAAAGACCTTTGCACACCAGTGTTCATGTCAGTGTTATGAATTGCAGAGAGTAAGTGTATATATCTATAAACCATTTTTAGGGTTTATATGGAAAGGTAAAAAAAACATTTTAACTAGCCAAAATAAACTTGACATTGTCTGATAGCAAGACTTACTGTAAAACTACAATAATCAAGACAGCATGGTATTATTGAAGGAATGAGAAAATAATTCAATGCGACAAAATAAACAATACACAAATAGGTCTATATGAGTATCTCAATTGGTCTTCAGCAAAGACAATACAATGGAGAAGGAATGGTCCTTTGAACAAGTGGACATCCACATGTTAAAAATAGAAATCTTAACACTTTTCTTTCTCTTTTTACAAAAATTGACTCATAGACCTGGATGGAACAGGTAAATTGATAAAACCTCTAAAAGATAACAAGGGGGAAACATCTAAATGGCATGAATTTCATGATGACTTGTTAGATATCATACACACACAGAAGCACAATTCATGAAGGAAAAATGGTAAACTGAGCTTCATTAAAATGGAGAACTTCAGCTCTGTGAAAGGAACTGTTAAGAAAATGGAAGACAAGACTTAAACATATAAAAAGTATTTACAAAACGTGTATTTGCTAAAAGGCTGGTATCCAGAATATAATGTGAAAAAAAAAACCCTAAAAGTCAACAGGAAAACAAACAAAATTTTTGTTTTGTTTTGTTTGTCTTTTTGAGACAGGGTCTTGCTTTGTAGTTCAGGCTGGCCCTAAACTCACTATGTAACAAACAAAATTTTAAAATGGGGTAATGTCTAAACAGACACAACATCAAAAAAGATATACAAATAGCAAATAAACATCTGAAAAGATGCCCACATTATGCATCATCGGGAAATTGCGAATTGAAACAGCAGTGAGACCCCACCACACATAGCTGGATAGAACGTCAGCCTGACATCCAGCACAGTGGCTATACCACATGCCAGTGAAAATGGAGAGCAACGTGAATACACATTCACTGCAGGCAGGAACGCAAAACAGTTCAGCCACTTTGGAACAGTGTGACAGTTTCTTACAAAAATAAACATAATCTTGTCATATGATTCAGTGATAGTATTCCTTGGTATTTACCCAAATAAATTGAAAACACATGTCCACATAATAAACCTACATACAAATGTTTATAGGTGCTTTCTTCATAATTGCCAAACCCCACAAACAACCAAGGGAACTTTTTTTTTTTTTTTTGAGACAGGGTCTCGCTTTGTAGTTCAGGCTGGCTCTGAGCTCACTATGTAGCCCAGGCAAGCCTTGAACTCAGCAATCCTCCTGTCCCTGCCTCCCAAGTGCTGGGATTACAGGCATGAGCCACCATGCCCGACCAAGAGAACTTTTAACAGACGAATGTATAAACAAAATGTGGTACATTCATACAAGGGAATATTATTCAGTGATACAAAGAAGCTTTGCATTTTAGTTAATAAGACTGGCTCATCAATAGTAACAAATACACAACACTAATGTAAGCCATTAGTTATCAAGAAAAATGAAAATTTGTAAGAAGGCAGGCTGGAGATTTAGCTCAGTGGTTCTGGTGCCTGCTTAGCAAGCACAAGGTCCCTGGTTTAATCCCCGGTAACCACATACAACAATACCAGACGTGGTGACTCACACCCACCAGCAATCAGTATCACACATCACAGTGCTGGGTATGGTGGCTCACACCTGTAATCCCAGCACTTGGGAAGCAGAAGCAGGAGGATTGCTGTGAGTTCGAGGCTTGCCTGGGCTACATAGTGAGCTCAGGGACAGCCTGAACTACAAAGCAAGACCTTGTCTCAAAAAAAAAAAAATGTAAGAAGGGTGAATGGAAACCGTAATTTCTGTTCAATTTTCTGTAAACCTAAAATTGTTCTTTTACAAGTCTATTTTTGAATGCTATTTTTATGTAAGGCACTGAATAAGAATATTTTGGCTGAAAATAACTATGGCCCAATTAAAAATACCTTCAACCAGTGGTTTTATGCATGTTTCTGATGGTGAGATAAAAGACATTTGGAAATATGCTCAACAATTTATGTAATAAGCACATAGTCATATGTAAGTCTTCTAGCACTAATATATTTTGTATATTTTGTAAAAACTACATAAAATACTTTCTAATCTGGTAAGTGATTAATGATCTTTAAATTTACTTTTATTGTCAGTGTGTTTAGCAGGAGCACTCACTCTGTTATCTTTTAATTTGAAAAAGTTCAAAGATTTTGAAAAACATCAATCTGAGAGTCCAGTTATTTTTTTTAATTGAATTCTTTACTGGTACAATTTATATACATCTCAAAATCACGTATGAGAGTCCAGTTATTTTTGCATTTTATACTAGGTCCTAGCTACCACCAGAATAAAAAAAAGATCCTCCACAGATATTCATAGCTATAAATGAAAGGCATTCATAACAAGTTATAAATCTTGAAGAAGTCTGCTGTGGCTTATCCATAGATGTCCTGCCAAAGCCTGTTGCAGTCAAGGCAGGGAATTTCAAAGGTGTCTAGATTGAGGTGTGTGGTGCTAGGATTGAGAATGTGATGCTGGGGTTGGGGGGGGGTGTACAATGGAAGCCCTACCCTGGGCATGGGGTGGCATGGGGTCGCACCAGTCACTAGGCTTTTTGGATCTCCTGGAGTAGAGGGCTGGGACGTGATGTTCCATGGTGGTCTTTCCCAGGGGTGCCCACGTTGCACCGGCTCTTCTCACAGCATGGAGGGGCAGATCGTGGTGCCTGTAACAGCCTCTTCCTGTTGGACCTAACAATAAGTATGACACAGATATAGTATTAATACCCAAGAAGTACACTCGTTAACAAATGTGAACAGTGCTGCAGTAATAGGATATCACTTGCTAATGTTCACTTCTTTACGATTAAGGAAAATTCTTACTGGATTTTGTGAGAGATTATGGAATAACTATTTTTTTACTCATGCTTATAAAATAAATATAAATGTGGAATACACATTTATTTCAAAAATAAGCACTGCATGGAAGACTTTCAAACACTGTCGAATTGCATTTTTAAGAAGTCATAGTATTCCCTCATATCTAAGCACTGTGTATGTGACATATATATCACTATAAAACAAAAAACCCAGCCTGATCACGATTTCTGCCACATTTGTCTGTACAGTGGTGATAATATGGTGTTTAATGATTGCTGCTTTTTGAAAAAGCTGCATATTTGTTTAACTAGAAAATGCTCTGTTAATGTTAGATATTAGGGGACATTACTAAAAGAATGTGTATATTTTTCACATGTGCAATCTATCTCAGTCATGGGTGTGGTGACACATGCTTGTAACCCCAGCACTCACAAGGCTGAGGTAGGGGGATTGCCTTAAATCTGAGGCTAGCCTGGAGTACATAGTGAATTTAAGGCCAGCCTGAACTATTTAGCAATACCCTGTCTCAAAGAAACAAAACAAAAACACAAACAAAAACTCAAATGTAGTCTATAGATGATTTTTGCTTTTTTCAAATTAGTATATGTTTGCAGTACATAATAATTACATTGACTGTGGGGGAGTTGGTACATCTACATAACACATTTTTTGTTTTGTTTTGTTTTTTTCAGACAGGGTCTCGCTTTGTAGTTCAGGCTGGCCCTGAGCTCACTATGGAGCCCAGGCAAGCCTCAAACTCAGCAATCCTCCTGTCTCTGCCTCCCGAGTGCTGGGATTACAGACGTGAGCCACCAGGTCCGGCACTGTGGTATGCGGTGTTGATTGTTGGTGGGTGTGTCTCCACACCCAGCATTATATGTGGTTACCGGGGATCGAACTCAGGTCCTTGTGCTTGCGAGGCAGGTGCCGGAACCACTGAGCTAACCCTCCGGCCCTACATAACACATTTTAATTCCGCTTTCATCACCTTTCCCTCCTTACCCTCCTTATTTCCTTCAACTTTTGTTTCCTTTCCCATTTGCAAAATCCTGTTTTCATGTTTCTCTTCTCTCTTTTCATCCTTTTTCCCTTCTCTCCCTTCCCCTCCCTCCTTCTCTTATTCCTCTTCCCATTTGAGAAAAGTCTTGCTGTTATTGTCTCTTATTTCACTCTTCGTAGGTGACTTTAAACCTGAAATAGCCTCTCCCTGAGATTAAATTCTAACATCATCCCATAATATATTGGTAAAACCTTACATTCAAGGTTATGGTTTAGATCTAGAATGTTCCTCAAAGGCTTCATGTGTTCAAGGCTTTTGGAAGGTGATTGGATCACAGGGTAACCATACTCATCTGTGGATTAATCCACATTAAAGGGACAGTTCACTGGGAGCGTGACCTGGAAGGGTACATTTCTGCCCTTGTCTCTTGCTTCTTTCTCTGCTTCCTACCCACCATAACTTGTGCAGCTTTCTTTCATCAGACCTTTCCATCATGCCATTTCTCTCTCGGAGACAGCCAGCCAGGGACTGGAACTGTGAGCTAAAACAGACCTCTCTGCTTATAAACTGGAGGTGTGGAATATTGTAGTGCAGTAATGAGGAAAGTGACAAAGACATCCAGTGAAAGTGAGTATTGTGTAGCCTAAAAAACACAAGACAGGAGCTAAGCCCCCCTGAGTGTAAAAATCTTCTTTTCCACCACTATATCTCCAGTACGTAGAATAGTTACCTGCCAAATAGAATGTGCTCAGTAAACACTTGCTGAATAAAGGGATGAATTTGTATAAATGGAACAAAACGGTTAATTTAAGCATTATTCCACCTTGGTTATTATTTTATTATTAATGAAATTTTTATAATGGAATGATATAGTTTGCTTGTATAAGAAAGGCAAGTGAGGCTCAGGCCATAGGACCCGGCACCATCCCAAACATGCATGGCGGCAGTGGCCTGCCGGCCAGACCCCACCCTACCCCAGAGTTACGCTGAGATGACCCAGGCCCGAGAGGAGCCCGGTGCCATTTCCTGTGTCCTTCCACACTAGAGCCATGCTGAGAGACCAAGCAAAATTTTTTTTAAAAAGGGAATCTAGCTTTTGTTTTGCCATCTACTCCTAGATCCCTCTATTCACCTCTTGTCCCCACACCCTCTCCGATCTTCCTGTCAGAACCAATACCCAGAAGTAAAAGACTCTTTGGCTGCCCTATTTCTTCTCTTGTACTTTTATAAGAAGATGTGCAAAGTTTCCAGTGGTCTTACAGCATACAGTTGGTACTGTTTTATATATACCTTTTTATCCTCTGTTACCCGCTGGCATATATGAGGTTCTTGAGTCTAGGTGATCTTTCTAAATCTGCTAAACCTATTTCATTCTCCTCTGTCTCCCTACCTCCCTGATTCCCCAGTGACCTTTTATTCCCAAAAGGTTCTGGGGTACATTTACAATCTATATGTTGTATACATATTGCTGATTAATTCTAAATTTTGACATATGGTCATAGAGGTAACTCATAAGCTCAAAGTCTTCAGAATAGAATTTAACAAAACTTTTCATTTTATTTACCGTGTTTAATACTGACATTGGCATTGATTTTATTATGGTAACAAACATGATGTGACTGTTCTGCTCAAATACCTCCCATGATGTGTCAGAACTGAGAACTCTCAAGGGCCATTACAGATTCAAGGACACCCCAGGAAGGTGCCACATCCAAAGAGCCCCAGATAATAGAAAGAAAGATACCTGCAACAAACATTGCCCTGTCATCAGGCAAAGAATTAAACAAATAACATTAGTAACAACAAAAGAGTAGAAATGAGAAAATATACAAAAAACCAGACACAAAGATCACCACCACAGGGAAATTCAGAGAAAAGGAAAATAGAGCAAACTGAAACTAAAACACCAGGACTCTGAGATGGTAACTAAAGCAGATCTAGTAAAATGGAAATTAGAACTCATCTCTGAGATCGAGATAGAGATAGTATCCACAGTGCAAGACATCATTAAAGAAGTGGTCAACAAGATAATGGAATCCAGGACAGCAGAAGCAATGGAACCTTTCAAACAGCTTCAAGCAGAGCTCCAGGGGATGAAGGAGAACGAAAGTTTGCGAAGTAGGATGAATGAAGCAGAGAACCAAATCTCAGACCTAGAGGACAGCATAGCAGCCAATGAGCAGGAAAGACATAATCTATGGAAAAGAGCAAGGGACCATGAGAAATCAATCCAACAGCCTCTAGAGGATTCAAAGAAAAAATAACATAAGACTGATTGGAGTCACTGAGGAAGGAGGAGACAATGTAGAAGGAAAAAAAAACAACTGTTGTCAGAGATAACGGCAGAAAACTTCACAGGAAAAGAATTGGACATATAAATAAGTGAGGCCTATAGGACTCCAAAAGGCCATGACATAAAAATATCTACACCTAGACATACAATTATCAAGGTTCCATATACACAACACAAGAATGAAATACTAAAAGCAGTGAGAGAAAGGAAGAAAATCACCTACAAAGGGAAGCCCATTAGGATCACAGCAGACTTTTCAACACAAACACTCAACACAAGGAGAGCCTGGAGAGAAGTATTTCAAGCATTGCAGGAAAACCACGTCCAACCTAGACTGTTGTATCCTGCAAAACTATCTTTCAGAATAGACGGGGAAATAAGATACTTCCATGATCAAGAACACCTGAAAAACTTGGCAAATACAAAACCTGCCCTCCAAAACATTCTAAAGAACATCTTGGGGAAAAACACAGAAAATTCCATACCCATGAGAGCCAACAGAGTGAACTCACTGGGGCAAGCAAGAAAGGCAAGTGAATAGTAAGAGACATTAGTTTTTATTCACTGCATTCCAAAGAAAGGGAAGAAAGACTAAGAAAGATTCCTGGTGAACATGAACATTTTCTAACTCTCTGTTGGTGCCTTCAGTAGAGTCTCGTTGGGTGAATGGACCTCCCTGACTGTTGAAGCTGTAAACTCCAATTATGGGCTTGCCAGGCAGCCTTTTGACCACAGATACTGATATTCAGGTATTTACTATGATACTTATATGGCCCCCATTATCAGTTAATAAATTGCCATTCTGTGGTACATAGAAAACATCATGTGAGTTCCTAGATCACTGTCTTTTGTAGAGAGGACCAAGAAAGGCCTGCTTTTAGAGTGCATGGGCTGCAAAAGACCAAAGGGCTGTAGTGAGTGTGTGGAGATATTGTAATGCCTGGATCATGCTATCCCAAGGAAGACCAACACATGCATGTAATGAACAAGGGCGTTTTTATTAGCACAGCATGCAGTAGGTCTACCAATATTGGGTTGGAGACCCCAAAGAATGGGTACCGACCCCTTTTAAGGGCATTACAGGTTACACCCGGGAGGGGGACCTAAACCTCCTAGTAATTGGCTAACAGTTTGACCTATCATACTTATTGGGTGGTCATTGATAGAGGGGGAATAGGAAATACGGAGTCATCTTGTGGGAGGGCTAACAAAGGAAATCCTTGGTGGAAGCAGCCCTAGTGATTAGCTCACCAGTAAATGAGGTAAACTATGTGAGCTATGTCCCCTTAAGCTTACCAGGAAATCGCTGTACTTGGCTACTATGGCAACCAGCAACCTCATTGATTTGCTTAGTTTTTCAGGGAACCTTACATGATTAGTACAATTAGCAAGTTGTCACAAGTTACTTTTACAGAATATATATCACATTTGCACAGGATGGTTTTACAAGGTACAAAGTTTGCTCACATTTCAAACATCAAATAGGGGTGACTTATAAAATGAAGATTCTTGGGTCCCAACAATGTCTCCAGAACTGACATGTTTGATATATCTGCACACATTCTCTCAGAAACCCGGAAAGGCACTTGAAGCTGCCTATGTGGCCTCTTCCAAAGGACGAGAAGAGTGAGATTCTGCCTGAGGAGGCCTGTGATGGTCTTTAACAGGATTAGAACAGCAGCCATTTGGAGGAAAGTGAGGAGGCCCAGAGCACTGTTGCAGAGTACTGCAATGTCTACAACTCACCCTCATGGATGGGTAGAGGCCTGAGATATGAGAGTGCTTATCCCCCCATAGATCCTAGTCCCATGTTCTCAAGCACCTCTACAGTTCTGAGACCTCCCTGCACTCTTCCGGTCAGTCTCTGTAATGCATATGGCAGCATTCTTGGTTACTTCTTTGGTGAAGCCCTCTCCGTTGCCTCTGGTGAAGAGCTGGTACTATTCCATCACATCCACCTTGAATTACAAAGACCAGCTGGGTTATGGAGAACATCATCTATATAGGCCAACAATAGCACAAATGGTATACTAGATAAGGTGATACTTTATAATGGGCATAGAGGTGAAATACATAGGAAGGTTCTAGGAACAGAAAAGAATGCCCCAGAAGATTGTTCTAAATAATATCAGTATGCTTGAAGCTATATGACTGTGTCTAGATGCCTCCCCCAAGTTTCATGCAGTTACAGGTATAACTTTTTCAGAGGTGGCTGAATCTAGAGTGTGCGATGGTGGGATTAAGAGTATGATTAGTCAGTCCCTAGTACCACATACCACGATGCCAGGAGTGGTGGCTCACCCCTGTAATCTCAGAACTCGGGAGGCGGAGGCAGGAGAATTGCTGAGCTTGAGGCTTGCTTGGGCTATATAGTGAGCTCAGGGCCAGCCTGAGCTACATAGTGAGACCATCTCAAACAAAAAAGAAAAAATATGATTAGTAAATCAGCCCGCTGATTGGTTTGGCACAACCCTAATCCCAGAAGCCTAGATACAGTGTAAAAGGGGGGAAAGAAACTGTTAAGGATCCTTGCCTGCTTTGCTACTTTCTGCCTGTCTTGTTTTGCTATGGACTGTCCTTCTCCTAAGCCTCCCTCCCTTAAAACCAGACAACCGTAGACTGAAATCTATGAACTGTGAGCCACATAAACCTTTCCTCCTTTAACTTTGGGTGTTGAGCATTTAGTGTCAGGAACAAGAGAAGTAACTAAGACAGAACCTTACATTTACCGGTCACTTTTTTCAGGACCAAGATTAACTCTAGAAAACTGATAAAATCCCTTTTGTGGGTATCAAGAGCTAGGATCACAGCCTAGACTACTTTTATAACATCCTCATTAACATCCCTTAACATCTTCACCTGTGAAAGCCCTGCTATACAGCAACTGATATTTCTAGTTAGTGATATTGGTATTTTTTATTTTCCTCTAAAATTTTTTTTGAAATTTTCCTCTGATACTTTAAAATTCAAAATGTTTTATTTTTTATTTTTTGGTACTAGGGATTGAACTCAGGACCTTAACTTGCAACAAAATTCAAAATTTGAATGCTATTATCTCTTGCAAACCTTAAATTATTCTTGAAAGGTACTGCCAAAATGACTTTGGGAGAAAGACAATTATCAGCAACGAACCCACTAGGGATACATCCAAGAGAAGAAATAACCAAAAAACCATAGCTGAGAAATTTTCCATAAGCAATGACAAAAATACACAATATCTCAAAGCTAACAACCCGGAAGGATAACTGGAAGAATATCTTCATGCAAATCTTAATGAGATGAAAACAGTACCAGGCTGTTGAGTAGAGAGTTGCTATAAGCAAGAAATTTAAGATGAAGGCATCAGTATAAAATTGGCTACACTACAGGGGTGGGGATAGAAGGGCATCATAGTTAGTCATTTTGATAAACAGTATAAATGATGCTCAGTGGGACCCAAGGGAATTGCCCAGTAAAGAAAGATGCTTCCTACAACCAATTAATTACGAGTTAGGAGTATAACTATAGCTGTTGAGTTTATACTCAAATATGCAGACTGTAGTATACATCAGAATCAACTGGCAGGTTTCTTAAAGCTTTGATTACTGGGCTCCACCCTCCGTTTCAGATGCTGTGGTCATGGTATGAGGCCCGAACTCTATTATTTAACAAGATTCTAAATGCTGCTGATCTCAGAGCACTTGCCTCAGAATCACAGATTTTGAAAAATAACAAGAAAGGCTTCTAACACCTCAATTCTTGACCTACCTTCTCACCGTATTCCAAGTGATGGATTTTTCATTTTCTACACATCTGTAAGAGGATTAAAATCATATTACAGGACATGAAATAGAATATTTTTTCCTAACTGTAACTTACAAGTCATAAATTTCTCATTATGGTATAAAAAGAAGTAACTCAAAGTAAAAAACATAAGGATGAATGGAATTACAGAAAAATATAAAACTGTAGAATAACAACATTCCACCAAACTAAGAAAAAAGGTATAACAGAACAATAAACAGTGCTTGCTACAATATGGCTGCATACTTAAATTTTAATATCTAAAATACATTGAGTTCATTCAAACCAGCTTCCCAGTGGGACCAGGACACACAGAGACAGTTTCATATGCCAGAAATGCCAACATTAAGCCAACATTTGAAACGCTGAATCTCAAAAGTTAATTAAAGAAATTCAAATGCAAACAATTATAAAGGACCATTTAACACACAGCAGATAAACGAGTATAAGGATAAATGATATAATTCAGTGCTAGTGAGACGGTTGGGAAATTGTTGCTGGTGAAAGTATAAATTGGATTTTTTTTTTTTTTTTGGAGCAAAAGCCACTAAAATGATCCTGCCAGAAAATTCATCCTATATAAGTAATTCATAATATGAAAAAGCTATAATTATGAAAATGTTTATATCAGAATTATTTATAATGGCTTAAAATTAAATTATGAATATCACAGTAGGGAAGTAGTAAAACTAATAATGCTATATAAACTAATATCCCTTCATTAGAAATAAAAATGTATGAAGATTCTGCAAGCAAAGAGAAGTGTATGTTAGGAAAAATACTAGGGAGAAAAGTACTGAATTTGAATCCAGGAGACCTGAAGTTGTGTGGCCTTTCACTAAGAATGAACCTCGGAACTATGTCCACTTTTTAATAAAGCAGTTTTCTTTTAACCTAGTACTTTTCAGATGTTGTGACTGGTGTCAAAAATCTAAAACCATTTTGTTCTGTTTTCTCCCTTCTGTGGCAAGAGCAATGAACACAAGGTACCTTCTCAGCAAAATTGTAAGTACACAGTGCAGTAGGGTAATTGTGAACAGGGTTGCACAGGAGATCTCCAGAACCTAGGTGTTCCTATGAAACAGAAGCTTTGCATGCTTTGACCAGCACCTCCCCCGTTCCCTTTTCTCCTGCCCCTACCAGGCCTCATCCTACTATCTGCTTCTATAAATTTTACTATTTTGGATTTCACATATAAGTGTAAATGACTGTATCTCATGTATGATATATAGAGAAAAGGGATTTCACATTCTGACCCACTATAAACAGGTACAAACACACCCATATATACTAACAGTAATACGTGCTGTTCTTGTCTACTTTCTCTTTCATTCCTTACCACTCCAGTTCAAAATGCTTGTCACTAAATGTAATGCAACATGTCACAACTAATATACCATAGCCAGCCAGCCATCCAAGTGGCTTAAATAGGAATGCTAAAATCTTACTGGACCCTTTCTTCCACCTTTCTTCAAACTCATGCCCCATATATTCAGTCAAGCCAAAGGGTTCTAATGAAGGCCATGGCCAAAATAAAGCCGTAGAAGACAGAACTGCACTAGGTATGTAGCTTTTATATCCTACCACATATTGAAAATATGTATTGGAAAGAATAAAATGCCTAGGTTAATTTGTTTCTTAGTGCCAATAGCTTTCTTGATCTTCTCTTAGGCTGTATCTTCCATCTTCTTTTATATCTCACAATCCCAGAGATCATGAGATTCTTAAAGATACTTGGACAAGCTCATCTCTTTACTGGTTTGGCTGTGCTAGGACAGGCATGAATATGCTAAAGAAATGAAAATGTCCTCTGTTTAGACAGCTGGCTTCTCATCCTGCCTCTAGCTTTGGTAAAATCATTGGTGTTTAGCCCAATCAGAAGCCCCAATTAGTGGTGTTGTGTATTTGCCTGTGAGTCTCTATGAGTTCAACTTTCTAACACAGAGGGTCTTAAAAAATCACTCAGGGGGCCAGAGATTTAGCTCAGTGGTTCTAGGGCCTGCCTAGCAAGTGTAAGATCCCTGGTTCAATCCATGGTAACCACATACAACAACACTGGGCGTGGTGACTCACATCCACCAGCTATCAGTACCACACACCACAATGCTGGGCGTGGTGACTCACGCCTGTCATCCCAGAACTCGAGAGGCAGAGGCAGGAGGATTGCTGAGATTGAGGCTTGCCTGGGCTACAGAGCAAGCTCAGGGCCAGCGTGAACTACAAGCGAGAACTTGTCTCAAAAAAATAAAAAATAAAATAAACTATTGAAATATTCTATAATTTTGTTTTCATAAAATGATGAACAGCAATGGCAGGGGCATGGGGGAGAAAATAAAAAGAAAGGTTTATTTATTTATTTATTTATTTATTTTTTGAGACAGGGTCCCGCTTTGTAGTTCAGGCTGGCCCTGAGCTCACTATGTAGCCCAGGCAAGCCTGGAACTCAGCAGCAATCCTCCTGTCTCTGCCTCCTGAGTGCTGGGATGACAGAAGTGAGCCACCATGCCCGGCACTGTGGTATGTGGTATTGGTTGCTGGTGGGTGTGAGTCACCACGCCCAGCATTGTATACGGTTACCAGGGTTCAAACTCAGGACCTTGCGCTTGCAAGGCAGGTGCCAGAAGCACCGAGCTAAATCTCCGGCCCAAGAAAGGTTTAATTTTTGAATTTGGATGCAGTGATTATGATGTTGCTGGTGTATTAGAAGGCAACTGAGTAGAGTCATGCATGTGAAAATGATTCTGGAGCTAAGGGATAAGTAGCTAGATAGTCAAGGGGAGGGAAGAGAAAATAAATGTAGCCAAAGGAAAAAGGCAGAAGTAAGACATGGTTTCTTTCAAGCTGGAAGAGCCCTTTGTAGATAGACTGACATCCAAAGACGTACTGAAATTCAAAGCACATCTTAAGGAAAAAGCCTTAGCAGGAAGGAATGTTCTGATCTGAGAGGAAGGAAGAGAAGACACTCGTGCTTTCAAGATGTGGCTGTCAATCTACTTCTGAGTGGCAGTCGTGACATACGGTTACCAAAATACATCCCAGAGGAGAAAATTTCCCAACGACCAATTGAAATTCTGGTATCTGGGCTGAGATGCTCCATGCAGAGCAGTCCCAGGAGAGCGCTCCTCGGTGTCGACAAGGGAGCGAACACTACCTTACATGTGTGCTCTAGTTTAACTTCTAAACCCTTTCATACATGCAATCCCACTTCACCTGTGCAGCTCAGCAGGGTATGAGAGGAGTAGAAGAAGCTCGGTACGTGGGCCTCCCCTCCCCGCTGCCCTCTTCTCTTCGGGTCTCCAGCTGGGTGTCCACTGAAAGAGCCCATTCAGATAGCCTGCCAGCGTCTGGGACAGAGTACTAACTTGTCCTATGAGGGCTCCCCTCTCCAATCCTATATCTCAGTTTGGAAGCTATGCTTTCAAGGGTAGCCATGGCCTAAGCATCGAGCAGAACCCAAAAGGAACTCAGGTTTGTTTGCCAGGTTCGCTACAAGAAGTGATGGGAAGGGCTTGTAGGCGTGCCAAGGCAGACCCCACCGAGCCTGCTTACCCACCGCAATCAGAGAGGAAGAAGAGTCAGAAACTCAGCCAGCCTGAGCGATGTTCTTCAGCACTTCCTACGTCCCCCTCCCTTTGAAGGGGACTCTGTCAGCAGGATGGCTGGCTCAGCAAATCTGTAGTTCCTTCTTCCATGCAGGAAAAATGGGCAGAGGAAACGGGGAGACTGGAAGTCTGAGTGTGGAAGTAATAATCCATAGGTGCCAAGACTAAATCCATGAGATAAATAATAGAAACATTCCTTCTCTTTTTGAAACATAATACAACAAGGAGGTTATTATTATCCCATTATTCCCATTTTACAGATGAAGAAAAGAAGAGAAAACCCAGTTATTGGTCTGGAGTTTCTGTTTCCTGGTTAGTGGTACAGATGTTATGAAGATGGCCAGCAACCTGAGTTCCCAATTCCCATTACTGCAGCTATTGTGTGGAATTCCCAAAGTATGCAGAGTAAGAATTCTGGCTGGAGAACATCAGTGGTTCCTAGCTGGGGTTTTTGAAAACCTTGCCTCTTCACTGAATAACCTGAGATAAGGATGCAGGCATGTGGGCCTGTTATGGTTTGAATTTGAAATGTTCTTCAAAACTCATATGCTAAACGCTTAGTTGTCAACTGATGGAGTTTTGGGGAAATGATTGGATCGTGATATGCTAACTTCATCAGGTGGGTTAATTCCTTGAGGATAGTAGAATTTGATGGCATATTGGCAGATGATGGAAATGGAGATGGGGTCTAGGTGAAGACGAGCTACTTTGCTGCACCACATACTTTCCCCATAATCGCCTGCCCCTCCAGAGGCCCAGAAACAACAGCACTAAGTGACCATGAATTGGAACCACTGGAAGTGTGAGTCAAATAACCCCTTCCTCCTTTAAACTGTTTTGCTCAGCTGTTTGGTCACAGAGACAAAAAGCTGACTAACAGAATGTTTTTGTCTCCTCAACCCCAGCAATAGACTAGAGACTGGCTTACCCCTTTTCCCCTTTGTGATCTATCCACAGTTTTCTCTCCCAGGCCAGAGAAAGAAGAGGAAAACACTTCTCTACTGAGGAAGTCCAGTTCCCGATTTAGTACCTTCTATCTGAGTATCCATCTCCCAGCCACCCACCCACGCACTCAACCTGTGGAGGGTGGGAACGCTGACTGCATACTCAGTTCCAAAAATGGGTGATCAACGCATGCCGTTCTCATGTCTGGTTTAGGGATAGTCATATGAACCAAGGAGGCTCAAAGAGAAACATGCAGTTTTGGAGGGATTCTGGAGAAAGCTACTTTACGCTTCCTTAGAAATTACTAGAGAGACACTGTACTGTGGCTGTGAACAAAGATACATTTAGCACTAAAAGCTAGTGGCAGCCATCTTGTGGCCACTTCCTGAAGTACATGTGGTGGAGAAACAAAGACTGGATTTCTGGTGTTAGCTCTGAGTTGCAAAATCAAGTCTTGACTGAAGTCTGGTACCTCTATGTTTTTCAGGCATGTAATAAGAACACATTGCATTTAACGTTTAAGCCAATTTCAATGACATTTTCGGTCATCCAATACGTCCTGTAACACACGAGCATGTTAATTTAGGGAGGCGATTCCACTCTCTCTCCTTAATCCTGCAAGGGTTTTCTAAAGACAAGTGATAGAATAGGAAGTCGGGTTTCCTACATCAGGCCCACGGAAGGAAAGAGAAGCCCACGCTTAAGAAAACAAAAAATGATTTTGATGTCATTCTGCAACACATATACCAAAAGAAAAAAGTAAAGTGGTATGTCATGAAAAAACACTTATTATTATAAAGGTCGACTTAATTTGCTATGTGGTTTAGGCTAGTCAAACTCACTATGTGTTTGTCTGTTATTTTCTGTTCTCGTGTTTGGTATTAAGGTGATGAGTTAGAAGTGTTTCCTCTGCCTTTAATTTCTGAGAAAGACTGTACAAAAGTAGTAAGATTTCTTCTTTAAATACTTGCTAAAATTCACCCCAGAAAACATGTGAGCTTGGTGTTTTGAAATAATATTGATTCAACTTCTTTAATAGATATAATCCTATTCTGAGTGTTCGTTGGAAGAGTTTAGGTAGATTGTGTCTATCAAATACTTGTTAACAAAGACTTTTCTATAGGTTGTCAAATTTGTGCGTATAGAAATGTTCATAGTATTCCATTATTATACTTTTAATATCTGTAGGTTCTGCAATGATACCCCTTCTTTTATTTATGATGTTACCAATTTGTGTTCTCTCTTTTTCTTTGCATTTTTCTGGCTAGAGGCTTAACAATCTTGTTGTAAAGAACCAGCTTTTGGTTTCACTGAATTTCTTTACAGATTTCCTATTTTTTTTTATTTCTGCTCTAATTTTTATTATGCATTTTCTTCGGCCTGCTTTGAATTTAATTTGCCCTTCCGTTTCTAGCTTCCTAAAGCAACTGCTTAGAGGTGATAGTTTTTACATCTTTCTTATTTTTTAACATATCCATTCAATGTTATGTCACTCTCTTAGTACTATTCACAATTTTTAATAGGTTGTTTTCATTATCATTTCAGTTTATATTTTTAGATTTCTCTTGAGATTGTGTCTTTGAATTTTGTATTATTTATGTTTAATTTACAAGTATTTTGGGATTTTCCAGTATCTCTTTTATTGATTTCTAATTTAAATCCATTGTGGTCTAATACGATCGTGTGATTTCTATTTTTCCTTATATATCTTCTATATTTGAACTCATTTTTTAGTTGTTAACTTCTTACTGATTTTCTGCAGAATCTGTCCATTCTTGAAAGAAGGGTGTTGAAGTCTTAACTACAATGACGGATTTACCTGTTTCTCCTTTGAGTTTCCTCAGTTTTTACCTTGTATTTAGTGTTCTATAGTTAGATCCACACACATTTAGTACCATTACAACTTTCTTGGAGATTTGACTCTTTCATCATTACAATGTCCGTCATTGGGCCTAATACCTTTCCTTGGTCTGAAGTCTGCCCTGTTTAACCTTAATACAACTTCTTTCTCTCTCTTGTTACTAGATTTAGCATGGTATATCTATCTCCGTCCTCTACTTTTAATCTGTACATGACCATATTTAGAGTGGGTTTCTTCTTTCAGTGTTTATTAGTACTGTATATGCTTGCATTAGATAATGATTACATTCACTGAGAGTTGATACATGAACATAAAATACCTTATTTTCATACCCTTTCCCTTGCCTCTTTCCCCACTCCCTCCATATCTAAATCACCTCCTAATTTGAAAAGATCTTCCTATATCCTATGATTATATTTTATTCTTCTCTTTATTTATATTTTTGGTTTCTCATAAAGAGGAACTATGTGATATTTAAGCTTGTATGTCTGATCTATTTCTCTTAACATTATGGATTCAGGATGGATCCCATTCCCTACAAATGACTCAAGCGCATTCTTCTTTATGGCACAGCAGTGCTCCTCTGTGTATGAATAGCACATTTTCTTTATCCATTCCTCTGTTGATGGGCATATAGTCTATTCCTAAGGCTTAGCTATTATAAATTGTGCTGCTGTAAATGCACATTTATGTGATGTTAACGTGGATTTCTCACAGACAACAAACCATTGGATGGTGTTTCTTTTCTTTTTTTTTTTTTTTTTTGAGACAGAGTCTCGCTTTGTAATTCAGGCTGGCCCTGAGCTCACTATGTAGCCCAGGCAAGCCTCGAACTTAGCAACCCTCCTGTCTCTGCCTCCCGAGTGCTGGGATGACAGGCGTGAGCCAACACACTCGGCTGGGTGGTGTTTCTTGATCCACTCCCATAGTCTCTTTTAATTGGTACATTTAGACAATTGACCTTCAGAATGATTATCAGTATGGTTACAATAACATCTATAGTATTTGTCATTGTTTTCTATTTGTTTTCCTTGTTCTTTGTTCCCTTTTTTTCTCTCACTCTTGTTCTGTTTCCCAAGGTTTTAATTGAACATTTTATGATTCTTTTTTTAAGCATAGCAGTTACATTTTTCTAAAACTTTTTTTGTTGTTACTTAAAATTTGAAATACACCTTTACAACTCATCCTAGGCTACTTTCAAATAACACAATGCTACTTAATGGATATTGCAACTAGTTTCTATCCACAAAATAATCCTAGTTCTTTTCTTTTCCTTTTATCAGTGCAGTCATTCATTTCACTTACATACACATCCACAGTCAAATATACTGCTGCTATTATTATTTTGGTGGCTGTTAGATCAACTAAGAATTAAAAAGCTTTTTCATTTCACCTTTGTCTACTTTTTCTTTGATATCTTCCATCTCTTTATGTAGATCTGAGTTTCTGGTTTATAGTTTTCTTCCTTTAAGGAACTTCTTTTAACATTTCTTAGAGGCATAGCTATGGTAACACATCCCCTCAAATTCTGCATATCTAAGAATGTCCTTATTTTTTCTTTATTTTGAAGGATAATTTTGTTATGTATACAATTTTCATAAGTTAATGATTGGTTTTGTTCTTTTAATACTTTAGTATGACACTTCACTCTCTTCTTGTTTCCATGGTTTCCAAGCAAAGTGAAATGTAATTCTTATCTCTGCTCTTCTAGAAGTTATTTTTTTCTCCTGACCTCTTTCAAGATATTTTACTCTTCTTTTTCAGTATTTGAATAGAATCTACCAAGATGTTTTGTTTTGTTTTGGCATTTATGCTGCTTGGTATTCTCAGAGCTTTCTGGATTTATAGTTTGATATCTTCCGTTAATTTTGGTAAATTCTCAGTCATTAATGTTCAACTATTTCTTCTGTTTCCCTCTCTTTTTCTGGCAATCTCATCACATGCATGTTGTACCTTTTGTGGTTGCTCCACAGTCCTTGGATATTGTTTTATTCTCCTGCCCCACCCACCCCGATGCACTTTTTTTTTTTTTCAACTGTTGCAATTTTTATTGAGGGATCCTCTAGCTCAGAGATTCCTTCCCTGGCTAGGTCCAATCTATTGTAAGTCCATTGAAAGCATTCTTCATTTCTATTATAATTTTTTAGCTCTAATTTTTTTTCAGAGTTGCCATCTCTTTGCTTACATTATCCATTGTTCTTTTGTGCTGTCTGCTATATTCCTTAATGATCTCAGCATCTTAGTTACATTTCTGTTAGAGTCCCAGTCTGATCTTTCTGAGATCCCTGCCATATCTGGGTCCAGTTCTAATACTTGCTCTGTCTCTTCAAATTGCTTCTTACTCTCAGTATTCCTTGTAATTTTGTCTTGGTTGCCAAAGAAGATGTATTAGGTGAAAACAACTGCTGTGCATTGGCTTAGTGAGGTGGCAGTGACGTTTGGTGGGAGATGAGGCCTTCCATCTGTTGTCCTGTGATCCGTGTAGTCTTTAATGACCTGGTGGCTCTGCACTGAGCATCACAGGAATTCCTTGGTTCCCCACCCCCACTTGCCAAAGTGGAACAGGACGGCTGTGCTGGGTTGGAGGTAGAACCCCAGCGGATCAGGTTCTGGTTAAATAGTTTCTCCTGCCCCACCCACCCCAATGCACTTTTTTTTTCAACTGTTGCAATTTTTATTGAGGGATCCTCTAGCTCAGAGATTCCTTCCAGACTTTGTTAAGAAAGAGAATGTCATGGCATATTTCAGAATGATTCTTTCTCCCTTCCACAAGGCTCCAGCACAGAGAATTTTTCTCCAATATCTCCTGTCAGAACCAAGAAGACAGGATGTCACAATATAGGGTCTTCTGTGACTGGACCTCTGGGAATTTTTAATTATCAGAGTTATCTATACTGAGTTTTCAGAAATTCATCATTTTGTGTCTATTTTTTTCCTGTTTTTAAATCACCAGTACCAGAGATTGAACCCAGGACCTTCACACTGAGCCATATGAACAGCCCTCTGAGTATTTATTATTAGAGAGATGACTTCACTGTTACTAAAGCTCCCAAGCCAAGCCTGAGCTTGAGATGCTCCTGCTTCGAACTCAAAGATTACCAACACGCACCACCACACCTGCCTCATTCTTCTGTTAAAGATTTCCTACCTGACTCACCCTTGATTCCTGCAGAAGTTGCTGCTTCAGTAAGTTATGATTCTCTGTATTTGCTTGTATGTTCAATTTTGGGGAGAAGTTCTCCCTGTGATCTCGTTGCCTTGTGACCAAAAACCAGGAAACAGATATCACCTAGAGTCTTGGAGGCAGGTAAACAGCTTTCTTTACACTGGTGGACCTGACCAGGATCATTCCCCAAAGTCAGGCCCGAATTAGTGGGTGGCCATCATCTTACAGGGTCATAAGCAGGAGGTATGGGGCAGAAGCAGAGTAGTCAGTTACTACTAACTACTTTGATTGGTTAGTTATTTGACATCTTTATATCTACCAGGCTTACTTTCATTTGAGTTCCCCTGAGAATACAACAAGCAGAGTTTACTAAGCAGACAGTGGAGCAGGGATCAGTGCAGAGTTCTGGCAGGACTTTCTGAGTCCATTATGCTCTGTTAGTGACACATTACAGCAGTTGTCATGGCTAGTTAGGTACATTCTATTAAAAAGCATAGTTACCTAATTAAGCCTTAGCTTAATAATATAGTTAACTCATAACTGTCCAACTGAATTTTTTTTTTTTTTGAGACAGGGTCTCGCTTTGTAGTTCAGGCTGGCTCTGAGCTCACTATGTAGCCTAGGCAAGCTTCAAACTCAGCAATTCTCCTGTCTCTGCCTCCCGAGTGCTGGGATGACGGGTGTGAGCCACCACGCCTGGCACTGTGGTATGTGGTATTGATTGCTGGTGGGCATGAGTCTCCATGCCCAGCATTGTATGTGGTTACCGGGGATCGAACTCAGGACCTTGCGCTTGCGAGGCAGGCACCGGAACCACTGAGCTAACCCTCCGGCCCCAACTGAATTATTTTTGTTACCTAGAAATTCCCTTTTAACCTCACAGATGGGTCTAAATAAAGTTGATTTTTAGGTTTTACTTTTGCTTGGGATAGAATAATGGTTTCCAAGCTTCTTGTACACTGGACCAACTATTATTACTTCTTTTACAACCGTCACTAAATAATGTTCCATCTCCTACTGTGAGGGTCCCATTGTATGTCTTGACAAATTTCATTCTAACCTAGTCACCCTGCTCATGGGGAGGCCAAGCATTCAACTACTCTCACACTTTAGAAAATACGACCACTGTACTATGCTGCTGCTATAGTTTTTTCTGGGACAAGGATAGTTTGCAGAAGATACACAGCTCTGTTACATAGTACTTTGTATCACCTGAGAAACTGCTCATTTTCTGAATCTTTTTAAATGAAGTCAATGAGAATATCTCTAAACTAAGAAATTCCACATTGTACACAAAAAGCCAAGGCATATAACTCTTCAACTTATATTGAAGTGGAAATGGCCATCATAAGCTTGCCAGCTTCAGGGAGAAGGCAGGAGGAATAGCAAACATCTCAGGGATGCTTTGCAGGGGAGGTCTGAGGCCGCTCCCCTTTTAATCAGTGATTTTTCTTTCTCTAATGAAACGCAGATGCTTCCAATAAAAAAGAATGGCTGGTGTTCAAGCAGTTTACTGATTCTGCCTAGAGGTAGAGGGAAAGGGGAAAAAAGCTGTGCCTCACATCATTAATTTTAAATATTCTATTTTGTTTTATTTTCAGAACGAAATGGTATGGAACAGTGTAATGAGCAATAGAAATATGGAACCAAGAAGCAATTATATCTTCAAAAGAGCAAATTGAGAGCAAGTAAAAGGCCTTGCACAAGTTAGCATACAAACAAGCAGATCGGAACCTCATTTACAGAATCTAAATACATGCCTTTTGGTTATGTCTGTACATTATCTTCCACAAAAATCATGTTATGCTACCAGAGAATCATTTCTGGGCTACAAAAAAAAATGGATTTCTCAAGAGGCCCTAAAACATCTCCAATATAATTTCTCCAGTATTGAGTTTTTAGCCATTGTGCTAGGGGCTGGAACAGCATGATCAATAAGGAACCACGTCTACCTTCAAAGTGCTTACAGTCTAGTTAAGAAAACAGAGCTTAACACAAGTAATTCTAATGTCAAATTTTCCAGGTAACATAAATGATGGCGTATTTAATTCCGCTTTAAAACCAAAGCAAGAAGAGAAGCCATGCAGTCAAAGAAAGATGGGACCAGCTGGAGGATCTGGAGGCCGCATCTTCAATCATTCTGTGAGAAAAAATGCCCCAAAGCTCCTTTGGAATAGATGGGAACCAAAGTCCAGCTGCTGTCTGAATTCTGTGGCTAAATGAAAGGTCCTCACAAGTAAATTGGTCCTTACAAGTAAACTGGTGTGTAGGATTTGGAACTAGACCTGTGCAGTGTCATAAGATGATGTCCAAACTGGCCTTACAAAATGGAGTAATGTACCCAGAGCCTCATAGGAAGTGCAGGTTCAGAGCTGTGAATCTCAGAGGACCAGATCAGGCAATCCTGAAGCCATGCCAGAAGGAGGAGAAAGCTGGGGGAAATTTTATTACGCACGATGAGTTGTCATACAAGAATTATAAAGCACAAGGTAATATGCATAACAATGAGAGCAGGTTGACAGGCCCAACAAATAGGACAAATCACATTTCAGAAACAGAAATAATGAAGTACTTGATAACATTACTTCATTGTTGTGTTGAATACGGAGAAGTAAATGAAATTATTGTTCTGTTTTGTTTTTGTGGTATTGGGGATTAAACCTAAGAGCTTTAAACTGAGCTACATGTCCAGCTTATTTTTATTTTTCACTTTGAGTTAGGGTCTTGCTAAGTCACCCACGGTGAGTTTCAGTTTAAATTCTCCTGCCTCAGCCTCACAGAATGTTGGTATTACACACTTGAAATTACATTCTTAAATTGACAACAGGTTATTAAATTTGAAAAAGCATATATAAAAATGCACCAAGGGCCAGAGATTTAGCTCAATGTTTCTGGCGCCTGCCTAGCAAGCACAAGGTCCCTGGTTCGATCCCTGGTAACCACACACAACAACATGGGGTGTGGTGGCTCTCACCCACCGGCGATCAGTACCACATACCACAAATGCCGGGTTTAGTGGCTCAAGCCTGTAATCCCAGCACTGGGAAGGCAGAGGCAGGAAGGAGGATTGCTGAGTTTGGGGCTTACCTGAGCTACAGGGCCAGCCTGAATTACAAAGCAAGACCCTGTCTCAAAAAAAAAAAAAAATCCACCAAAAGAATTGAAAGTGAAAAATTGAGCTGGAAATTGTGGCTCATGCCTGTAATCTGGAAGCAAAGGCAAGGAAAACTCAAGTCCAAGGTCAACCCGGACAATTTAGAGCCTGATTCAAAATTTTAAAAATAAAATAAAACAGCTAGCTCCACTCTAGAGTATTTACCTAGCATGCATAAGACCCTAGGTTCGATCGCTAATACCAAAAAAATTTGGGTAAAAAACTTAGTAGATGTGCTCACACCTGTACTCCCAGCCCTTGGTAGGCAGAGGCAGGAGGATTGCTGAGCTCAAGGCTTGCCTGGGCTACATAGTAAGCTCAGGGCCAGCCTGAACTATAAAGCAAGACCCTGTCTCAATAAAAAACAAAAAACAAAACAAAACAAAAACTTATCAGATGTGATTAAAAAGTAAAAGTAAAAAAGAAGTAAAAGAGAATCTGAACATTGGACAACTGAACTAAATAAATATGCTAAATACTCACCACTTCCACTTCCTCTCTTTGGCACATAAGAAAACTATATTTCCTGGGTGCCTGGCCAATGAGAATTGGCCTCGTAGGCTGGGCTATGAATGAGAATAATGTGTGTAACTAGCAGGCCTCAGTGACCATCTCAAGTGGGCATGTCCACCTTGGAAAGCATGACATCTCCATAAAAATGGCAGGAAGTCCTACCTCTGAGTCAGAGTTTGGAACAATCTGACAAGGGCTAGAAATAGACTTGCATTTTCATTTCTGATTTCCTTTGTGGTGTAACATAAGAGCCTTTCTGGCATATACAGTGATGACACAAACTAAATATGTAGAAAAATGAAACAGGATCGATCAAGAAATTTCCACATGTGTATAACTGGTGTTTCAGATAAAGAACATGAAGTGAAAGAAAGGAAATATAAGAGAAAGGAGATAGAGAATTTTCAAAAATTCAAGAAAGACAGATCCTTAGTCTAAAAACTTATTCAGTGTATTGACTTATTTGCAGTAGTAAATTTCACTAAATTATTACAAAAAATAAGTAGAAAAAGAAAACAAAATAACTTGATCAAAGCTTAGATATACACTGCAATGTTCTGTAAATATTCATTTTTTAACTTATTCCACCAGGAATATCTTTTTAATTAATTGATTTTATTGGTACATTTTATGTACACATCATGATCCCAATAGACATTGAAAATAGTAGCAGTCTGTAACACAACTTAATTCTCATTTTTTCCCATTCCCTTGCCCACCCTATAATCCTCTGCCCCATATATACATAAGCTTGTTTCCTTTTTTTTTTTTTTTTTTTTTTTTTTTTTTTTTTTTTTTTTTTTTTTTTTTTTTTTTTTTTTTTTTTTTTTGAGACAGGGTCTCGCTTTGTGGTTCAGGCTAGCCCTGAGCTCACTATGTAGCCCAGGATGGCCTCAAACTCACAGAAATCCTCCTGCCTCTCTCTCATGAGTTCTGGGATTATAGGCATGAGCCACCACACCCGGCATTGTGGTATGTGGTATTGATCACTTGTGAGTGTGAGTCTCCATGCCTGGTATTGTTGTATTTGGTTACCTGGGATCAAACCAGAGACATTGCCCTTGTAAGGCGGACACCAGAACCACTGAGTTTAATCCCCAGCCTTGTTTCCTTTTTTTTTTTTGCTTTTTGAGACAGGGTCTCGCTTTGTAGTTCAGGCTGGCCCTGAGCTCACTATGGTGCCCAGGCAAGCCGCCACAAACTCAGCAATCCGACCGGCATTGTGGTATGCGGTGTTGATTGTTGGTGGGCGTGTCTCCACGCCCAGCATTATATGTGGTCACCGGGGATCGAACTCAGTACCTTGCGCTTGCGAGGCAGGCACCGGAACCACTGAGCTAACCCTCCGGCCCCTTGTTTCCTTTTTTTAAACCATCATACTTTCCCCATGTTATATACCCCTACCCTCTTTACCATTTGAATATTTTCTATTTCACAGCATCTATCATATACTCTAGAACTCATTTATACCTTCAGTTTCTCATACCAGAAAAAAGATATGACATTTACACATCTGTGACCTATTTATTTCACTTATGAGTATTCCTCAAGGTTTGTCCTTGTGAGTATAAATGACTCAAACTTTTCATTCTTTATGGCAGAGTAATACTTCATTTTATAAAAGAACCACATTTCCTTTATCCAGTCTGTAGCTGATGGGCGTTTGGGATGTTCCTAAGATTTAGCTATCACAAACTGAGCTGCTGTGAACATGGGTGCACAGATGTGGCAAACAGAAACACTAAGCCTTCTGCAAAACAGGTTAGGTAGAACTCTAGGAGACACTGGATTAGAAAATGACTTTACAAACCAAACCCATATAGCATGAGAACTAGCAGAAGGAATCAACAAATGGAATCCCATGCTGTTAAAAAGCGTCTGCACAGCAAGGGAAAGCACCTGCAGAGTGAAAAGACAAGCAACAATTTGGGAAAAATTTTTTACCAGCTGTTTCTCAGACAAAGGGCTACTATCTAAAATATTCAAAGCTTAAAAAAATCAGCCCCCACCCAAATTTTAAGACCCAATTCAAAATAGGCATTTGAAATGAACACTTTTCAGATGAAGAATAAAAGCAGCTAAGAAGCATATGAAAAAAATGTTCAGCATCACTAGTCATTGGAGAGATGCAGATGAAAACAACACTGAGATTTTATCTCACTCCACAAAGAATGGTTGCTGTCTCGAAATTAACCAGCAAGTAATGCTGGTGGGGCTGCAGGAAGAAAGGAACCCTTCTCCACTGTCAGTGGGAATGTAGACTAGAGCAAACACTGTGGAGATCAGTGTGGAGATGCCTAAAAAAAACTAGGATTAGAGATCTCATTTGACCCTGCTATACCTCTGCTAGGTAGATGCACCAGAAATATTTTTAAGATCCCTTGATATGTCACATTCTGTGTTAGGATCATGTTAGGACCTCCCTAAATGGGAAGTCAGATAAGTTGTCAAAAGAGCGTAGTACAGAGAGGGGGGAATTGGATCAAAGACATCTTTTCATGAAATGAAATAATACATTTTTAAAATTGAATTCTTTTTTTTTTTTTTTTGAGACAGTCTCACTTTGTAGTTCAGGCTGGCCCTGAGCTCCCTATGTAGCCCAGGAAAGCCTGGAACTCAGCAATCCTCCTGTCTCTGCCTCTCGAGTGCTGGGATTACAGGCGTGAGCCACCACACCTGGCACTGTGGTATGTGGTATTGATTGCTGGTGGGCATGAGCCACTGCGCCCAGCATTGTATGTGGTTACTGGGGATTGAACTCAGGACCTTGTGCTTGAGAGGCAGGTGCCAGAACCACTGAGCTAAATCTCTGGACCTAAATTGAATTGTTTATTGGTACATTTTGTATACATCTCACAATCACACACAACGTTGGGGAATTTGTACCAGTATATGACACTAGTTAATTCTCATTTTTATCCACATTCCTACCCACCCACAGCTCCCCACCCCCTATATACATGCTCTTCAATTTTCTTTCAAAGTCATATTTATTCTTTCCCCTCATTATGTTCCCACACCAAATTTCCTTTGAATATTTCCCATTCTACAAAAACTGTCATACTTTCTAGAGCTCATTTGCATCTACAGGTGCTCATATCAAAGAAAAGATCCGGTATTTGCCTATCTGTGATCTATTTATTTCACTTATTAGTGTGTCTTCCAGGTACATCTATTTGCACATAAATCAATGAATCTTGTCATTCTTTATGGCAGAATAATACTCCATTTTATAGAAAACCACATCTTCTTTATCCAGTCTCCAGTTGATGGGCATTTGGGTTGTTTCTAAGATTGGGCTATCATGAACTGAGCTGAGATGAACAAAGGTATACATCTGTCTTTCCAATGTGATTTTTAAAGTTCGTTTGGGTATATTCCTAGCAGGGGGATAGCAGGGTCAAATGGGACCTCTAGTCCTAGTTTTCTGAGGAATCTCCACACATATCTCCACAATGTTGCACAAGTCTGCAATCCCACCAGCAGTGGAGAAGAGTTCCTTTCTCCCCACAGCCACGCCAGCATTTATTGTTGGTTGATTTTGTAATAGCTGCCATTCTTTATGGGGTGAGGTGAGATCTCAGTGTTGTTTTCATTTGCAAATCTCGAATGACCAGTGATGTTGAACATTTCTTCATATACTTCTTAGCTGCTTTGACTTCTGCCTCTGAGAAGTGTCTGTTCATTTCAGATGCCTATTTTTGAATTGGGTCTTTAAACCTGGGGAGGCTGATCT
>PVIC010011435.1:0-41399 GCA_004025085.1 Thryonomys swinderianus | reverse complement strand
CTACAAAGTGAGACCCTGTCTCAAAAGCAAAAAAAAAAAAAAAAAAAAAAAAGTGAGGAAGAATATGAGAGGGAGAATTCATGCAGCTTGCCAAGCTTATAATATTTACTCTCTGGTCCTTCCTGGAACTGATCTCAGAGGATCTTGCTTATCTTCCCACCTACTCTGAAATACAGATTTTTCATTAGATCCATTTTACCGATGAGGAAAGTGAGGTTCATAGAAGTGAACTATCTTGTTCAAGATGATGTAATGAGTATTTTCTGAGTTGGAAGTCTAGACTAGGGTAATTTTGTTTGAGGCCAGTACTCGGCAGTCATATTAGACTTGGTGGAAAGCAATTAGAGTTCTAGATCTAGTTCTGATCTCATTCAGTAAGAACCACTTTTTTTCCAACCATCTGTTAAGGTACTATTAGTCTACCAGAGGGCAGCAGGGAGACAGTACCTAAAAAAAGAGTTAGTGGCTGATGGGATCAAACAAATAGATGTTTAGGATAAGAGAGAAAGGTCGACCATCTACCTTAGCTCTAAGCCTCAAAATTTCCAAATAGGGTGGTTGGATTGATTGACTTCAAAGTAGCTCTCACCCTGAAATTTCTCTCAAGTATTATTTCCTTTATTATAGTGGAGTTACTTACATTTCTCTTTATTTTTACAGTGTCTGTTTCATAAGTGTTGATTGAATAATCATTTATTGTTTACTATAGATATTTTGTATCCTATCCATACTTCTAAAAATTGTGCTTATTCTTTTTAAAAGACCGTTGCCATCCTTGTGTGTCGTTCTAGCCAGAAATTTATAAGAAAGGGAGCAACAAGCTTAGGGAAACTAGGTAGAACAAATGCTTCTAAGGGCCCGTCCTCCTGGGACCTCAAAACTGCCGCCAATTTAGCCTGCAGTCACTATTCTGACCCCTGGCCAAATTAACATTGGTTTGTGGAAGGTGTGCGCGGGGGATTTGCAACAAAAGATGGGCTCTGGGAGGTATCTGACTTGTGTAGATGTGACCTGAATAACTTCCACAGGCAAGTTTGTTGATCTATATTTTACAGCTCTGTCTCCAAACATAGTCTTCATTACTATGCTTGGGTCCTACTCATTTGGATCAGGCAATAATTTGAGACATGTTTTTTGGAAGTGAGGGTTTGCCATTTAATGAGAACAGATAATTTTTCCCCTCAGATATTTCTGAGGACAAAAATTTTATGTATGTCTTATATATTAGAGTCAGCCAAAAGCTTTTAAAAATGCTATGGCTTGGGTCTCACACCTTGAAATTCTAATTCAATTGAGCTGAGTGGGAAAACATTTCAAAAGCTCCACTGGGACAATATGGAGTTTAAAACTATCATTCTAGGAAGAGGCCCATGTAGATCTAGTGGCATAATTGTTAAAGCATCTAATCCTGGATTATAAAATTTAAGATAGAATCAAACTGTACACATTTATATAAAGATAATACATGCATTCTATTTTACCTATTTGATCTTTTATGTAAAAATGTTAAAGTTATAATAGAAAGCCTGCTTTACATTTTTATTAATTCATTTTTAAGTGCTCAGGCAAAATCAAGTAAAGGTGAACATAAATGACTACCTATTGTCATTGTTTGTAATTATTTACTGAGCTAACCCGGTGACAGTTATGTGCAAGGCCTGTTGAATCATATTTTTGCATGAGCATTTCATTATTATTTTAAGATATGAAGTTTTATTATGTATTAACCCTATCAATTTTGTTTTCCAAGTTGAAATTTCACTTTTTCTTTTTGTCAGATCACATTAGTGTCAATTTGTTGAACAGCACAGACTTCAGGAAAGAATAATCCCCTGCTTCTGCCATGAATAACATTTTACAGTGGCAGAGGAGGCACCTTTGGCTGATTTCACTTTATGTACTGGATATGTTGCAAATGGATAGAGGGGTATGGAGGGCCAAGTAGTAGCAAGACTGTGATGTGAGCCCATTGAGGAGGGGTGAACATTGTAGTACTTGTGACACCATTGTAGAATCAGCTCCAGCTGTATTAAACCTTGTAATCTGAAGAAAATAGAAGAATGAAGTGGCCATCACGTCTAACTGGGTGATTCCATGGCTCTTAGGTTGTGGGTCAGGGCTTTTTTGGGATGGAACAGTGGCTCCAGTCTTATGCATTGTGCAAGAAAATCTACACATGAGTTCACACTCAGAAGCCCCTATAGTGGGTGATAGGGTTCTGTAGAGCTAGTGCTAGAATTTGCTTATTTTTAGAAAAGATTCCCCCAAAATACTTGTGACTGGTACACATTCTAAATGCATGGCTATAAGCTGATTGTCAGGTCCTAGTCTCCTGTGGAAAGTCGGGCTTAGAACAAATCGATATGTACATGATTTCATTCTGCAGATGACATTGTTATAATTTGATTCAACAAACATTTATTAGACATTTACTATTCCCTCAGTGGTGAATTAGGAAGGGTTACAGGAACAAAACCGGAGACCTTGACTCCGGTTTGCTGAAAGGCTGGTAAAAAAAAAAAAAAAAGTCTGTAAATGGTGAATTCCATTTCAGTGTATTAAGCAGACCCCCCAGTGCAAGGTGTGGGGAGATGAGAGGAAGGTGGTTGTCTTCGTGTTGTTGGTCAAACATGGTTTGTTTTAGGGTTCAGAGATGTACGCAGAAGGGCAAATGAAGAAATGCATTGTGAAGGTGCAGTAAGAATCTCTTTGAAACAAATATGAGAGACCTAGGTGGTAACTATCTACAGTTCAGAGCTCTCCCTGCACGTCTGTGGCTTCAACGTCTCCTCTCTCTTCAGCTTCTCTGTCCCTCGTCCACTGACACACAGGCTCAGGACAGCCCAGTTGTGCTCTGTGTTCATGTTTCAACCCCAGATATCCAGAAGTGAGAGCGGTATTTGGCTTTACTAAAGTCACATGTTCATACTGGTCCAATCTGCTCAGGCCAGGAAACAGGATTTAAAACAAATTATGTGGGCCTTGGGCAAGGTAATTGTTTTTAAAGAAATAACAATAAGGCCGAAGGAATTGGGTTGGCAGTCACTCATCAGGCTTCCTAAGACATGGAGTATCTGGGTAAGAAGTGAGTTTTCCTCATCTACATGGACATGTACATACTCAGAACTTACTAATCAGTTAGTGTCTACAGTGATCCAGTACTGACAATCTCAGAGCTAAGAAACTCATTTTGCCATTTGGTGGTGATGGGGTAGGAGTGATTCCCCTGCCACAGGAAAATGAAGTGAAGCTCAAGTAGTACAAAGAAAGAGTAGACTCAGTCCCTCTCTGTATCTATCTCTTTGTCCCTGTATGTCTGCCTCTCTCTCTTTTCCTCCCCCTCTCCCTCTCTCTCTCCCTTTGTCTCTCCTTGTCCCCACAGTCTTATCATAGATTGCACTGGGATATAGTTGCTTCACTTCACTCCTAATTGTAGATCACCTATTATGCTCTAAATGCTTTGAAGACTACTGGGAAGAACATAAATACAACTGAGTTCTCTAAGAAGCTGCTCTGAAGATCCCTCTTGCGCAGTGTGCTGTAGCCATTTAGAAGACAGGCTTTGCCCAGCAGCTGGGGAGCAGAAGGAGCTCCACGCTATAGGAAGGGGAGCTATCTGTGCTGGGAACTCTTCGGGAAGTTCAGAGACAGAGTCACCAGACAGCACGAGAGAGTAACTTTGATTGTAAGGAGGCTCAAAGAGGCATTTTAACTTGTTGACTTTGGAATAAAACAAAATTTTATGTACACCATGAATCATTTATGAGAATAAGTTCTGTTAGGAGTCTCTTCAGAAGACATGATAGGGCAGCTTGTATCTAAGTTCTCCAAGGATGGACAGATGTATAGCTTTCAATATCATCAGCCTAGGACAGTGACTTGGAACTTTTTCATCATCCTGTAGTCTTACCAGTTAAGTACTAGAACAATGTGCCTTGTCAGCATGGGCCACAACAGCCTCATAAGCACACAGTAGAAGACCCGTTTTGAAGCATAATTCACTGCAGAGTCAAGGGGACACATTGGAATGTCACAGAGCCCTTACCCCTGGACTCACGGTCTGTTGGTACCAACAGACATATAAGCATGTAAAAATCTAAGAGAATAAAATGAATCTATATAAGACCATAATTGCATTTTGGCAAAGAAAGACTCTGCAACAAGCCTTGACAGACTCCAAGGACAGTGTAAATTCTGAACCACTAGCACTGAGCGCAGAGGAGCCCCTGAGGCGTGATGACTGTTGGACATTTCTGACAGCATAACCATTAGCCGTATTGATAACACCTGGGAAAGGTCACGTTTTGCAAAGACTTTCTGCCCACCAAGAATAGCAAGGAATCGATTGATTTTGAGTAGAAGGACGATGTCAAGATCCAGAGGAAAGTGCAGTTCCTACTACTGGGAAGATCTCCTTCCCTCAGCTGAATGTCCTGGGAAATGCACAGAGAACTCTCTGTACCTCGGACCTCCAACTTTTCATTGACTAAGTCTTTTGTTCCTTCAGTCTGAGATCAAATGTTCATTATTAGGGAAACTTCATTGACTCCCTTCATACACTTTAAGGTCACATCCTTCCTCCACCTCTGCATTAACATCATGCTAGTCATTTCCTTTTTTGCACTTCACAAAATCTGAAGTCATCTTGACTGTGTTTCCTTTGCCCATTTACCTTTTGGCTCGCTCCTCCTTCCCTTGTCAAAATAAAGCAAAACAAACAAACCTTTCACAATGGTGAATGCTGCAGTTGACTTGCATACAGGGAGAGGACAGCCTAAACTATGTCCAGTATTCCTCTTTGTGAACTAGAGAAAATTTCCCTTTCCATATAGCTGGATTAGAAAAAGTCTCACCTTTATGGCAGACAAACCTGCAGGGGTCATTCCCTGGTAAGTGGATTTCAGCTCATACTACAAGAACTTCACAATCATGTGGGCTTTCCTGCTTGTCCGTGGCTATTAGAGATTATTCCTGGCACATAGTGGGTGTTCAGTAACAATTTTTTAAATGAGACACCGCCAATACTTACAAACCCCCCACCATGCAGCATGGCAGTATATTCACAGGAGCACAAAGGATCCCTTGGAAACATTTTGAGACATCTTTCTTCCCTTCTAGAACAGTGAGAGCCAATCAGAGGCTCACAGCTGGAACACAACAGCACTTCAAAAGCATAGTAGCCATTTGAGGATGACTCCTGTGACCTTCTGATATTTCATAAATGAACAGACCTTAGGGGCTCTTATTTAAGTACAACTGTCAACCTTGCTCATGCCGCTGACTTTATGGCCCCCTGTACGTGGCCAGGTTGGTTCCATTGAAGCCTTCCAACTGAGCATCCCTTCCTAGCAGTCCTGTAAGTACTGATAGTCCTGTCTCCTGCCTTTTAAGAATCACAGAATCAAATCAAATCTTGCTGGTAACTTTGGCCCACGCATGGAGTGACGCCGACAATCTGTGTCAGATGGAGATGTGAAGGAACTTTGCAAAGGAAAGAAAAACCCACGTTGTTTTCCCTAAATCTAAACTTCAAATAAGAACGTGGCTTTGGCAATTCATTCCCTGCAGAATTAACCTTTGTTTCTCGGCAGGCTGCTTCTAAGAATATACATCCTGCCTAAAAGGAAATGGGGGAGAGCTTATAGAGTGGGTTATATGTTTACCACCCAGGAGGAAAAGCAGAAATGAAAGCAGGGTTGACAAGGAACCTTGCTTCCAACTGATCCAGCCTGTAGACAGAAATTCTGAGATGCAAAAGCAATTATCATAGACATGAATCTGAATTCTCACTCAGAGATGCATAAATGCTACTGCTTCGTCTGCTGTTTTTAGTAATTTCTTCTTGGTAAGGATAACAGAATTCTTGGGACTAAATGGGGAATCCCAGAGTCTATCATGCATATTCTGCATTTCTCTAGGAGTGCATTTGGGATCTCCTCCAGGAAGCATTCCTAGATTTAACAAGCAGCTTTTCTCTGGAAACCTATAAAATATTATAGATTTCTTGAATGTCAAATGTGTCACATTGTATTATGGTTATTTGTTCATGTATCCGGGATAGGGTATTCGATATGACTTTCAAACAAAATCCTTAAAGTTGATTACTTAGCACGTTGTCTGGAGTACAATGACATCTAAGTAATGAAATAGTCAACGGACCATTCTGCTAGCAGTTGCTTATTGAACTCATATTATATGATGTCACTTGGCCTCATACCAAGACTGTACACAAGAAATGTAACACATGGTGGTAACAGTGGTAGCTATCATTTGCAAGTGTCTGTTATGCTCCAGGTGCTCTGTTAATTGCTTTACCAATAGTCTTCTCATTAATACCTTAAGGCAGCATTATGACCTTCACTTCATAAGTCAGACAGACTTGGAGAGATGAATCTGATTTCTCCCCACAGTCACACAACAGGCAAAGAGGGAGGCCCAAGATTTGAACCAGTTCCCACGGCCCTGGATTTTACAGCGTCTGGCTTCTCTGACCTTAAGGACTGTGTGATGTAATGAGGCAGGGGTAGGGTAGGGTGGAATGCACAGTGCTTTTAAAGCACCGTAGAACTGTTAAGGCTAGAAGGAAATAGAAATCAAAGTAGTCAGATCTCCCATTTGACTGGATCAATCAGGAAAGACTCAGGAGTGGCTAGAGCAGGGATGGCAAACATTTTAAGAGCTTTCCGTGATACAAACAGCCCACTGCAGCACGCGTGCCATAGGTTTGCCACCCCTGGTCTAGGCTCTGACTTGAAATCAGCATGGAATTTAAGTAGTAAGGAGAGATGGCAGAGCAGAGAAATTTACATTCATGGAGCACAACAGACTGGTACTGATGAAGAGCTTGGGCCTCCATGCTGGACAGAACCCGGGACTGAGTTTCAGTTCTGCCTCTTTAGAGCCATGAGGACTTTTGGAATCACTACCCCTTTGAGCCTGACCATCCTCATATATAAAAGACAAAGTAGGATCTGTGGCAGCAGTTAAGAATGGTTTTTTTACAAGCAACTGAAATGTCACAGGAAAGTGCCACGAAATGTAAGGACACATACGCATCTTTAGGTTTGTCCAGCCATTTGGTGGTGGTGTTGAGGACCCAGACACCAAGCTGGTCTCGGTCCTGGGGTGATAGGGAGGGGACCACAGGGTGGTTGTCCCAGCAGGTGACACGGAAATGATGATGTGAGAAGGGGGGGCCACTCGCCTCATTGCCCCAAGTGGTCATGCGCTGTTGCTGCTGTTCCCTGATGGGAAAAGGCCAGCTCAGCTCTGTTATCAAATGGACCCAGCAATGGAGTCCATTGAACGGGACTTGCTCAAATGTGAAGACACAGAAGGCAGCTTCTGCAGAAAACTGAAGACTTTGATGGCCAGTTGGATGTGCAGTAGGAAGCCGCCTTCTGTCCCTTCCCTGTCTTCATGTCATTCTCTGGGTGGCCCCACTTCCGTCAAGGAAACAAAGACACAGCCATGAAGCTGGAGTGAGGATTTTCTCCAGCAGTTAGACTTGGAGGCCCGCAGAGGTGCTAGGGAAATGCAGGTTGGCAGAGGAGAGCCTAGGTGTCAGAAGATGTCCCTGCCCTCTCTGCCCCCAAGTGCTGGCCTGAGAGGGAAACCAGGCTGGGACACTGTCAGCAAAAGTGGCAGGACCAGCAGGGTCCCTGTGTGCAGCTCTGTCTGTGGGACACAGCCACATCTGTGAGTCTGCAGTGGGTGTCTGCTCTGGGCTGCAGACAGGCTCAGCAGACAGCACAGTTGAATGTGGCAAGGAGCGTGAGGAGAGGTTGGCCTCTCCCGAGGACCCCCACGACTGTCTCGCACCCACCACACAGGATCCTGAGGCTTGTGACTATGCCTTGATTTCTGCCTTTAGAATTCCTTTACATTTTCTTTTAAAGATAATCTTAAAGTAGACAGCTCCAAGGGAGGAGGTTCCGGGAAGCACAGTTGTCAAATGAGATGATGACAATGCACACAAACACGTCCAGTCATAGATACCTTCAGGGCTTGAGATCTGGAGTAAATGTTAATGCATCTGACTTACTTTCAGTCTGCGGGATCCATTCAGGACCTTCCTTGCCTTCCTGCTTGAGTTTTAAAAGCTGAAGGAGGGCTGGGGATTTACCTGAAGTGGTCCTGTGCCAACCTTGGACACACAAGGGCCTGAGTTAGATCCCTGATATGGGGAGAAAAAAAAAAAGCTGAAGGAGAGGCAAGGAGAAGGTGGTTTGATCTCAGGGTGCTTCATGGAAACTTTCACTCTCCTACACTTTTATTTTTCCCTATGGCCACACTGTTCTTTTACTACTTCAAACACACTAAGATAGGACTTGCCCCAGGACCTTTGCTCATGCCTTTTACCTTCCTCAGAGTATTTTCCTTCAGAGATATCCTGCCCTATTTGTCTTCCTTTCCCAAATTAGTTTCTGTTTGTTCTGGGAATGTGCTTGTGTTTCTCCTGCAGAATACTATATTTCTGTGTAATTCTTAGGAGCTATCATGAAACAACTTTGAAATAGCCTCTTATCTTTTCCCCAACTAAAATGTGGTCCACATGGCAGGACTGTGCCCACCTGGTCAGCATTCTAACCCACTGCCCAGGCTGCATCTGGCAAACAATAGAGTGTCAGTAAATATCTGTGAATAATTAGATAACTAAATGTATAGGTGAATGAGAAAACAAATAAACAATCCAAGTGGGCATAATGATGAGTCTCTCCAAACATGCACTGCGCTAGGCGGCACATGAGAAGGGAAGATACTGTATCCTGCTGCTCTGGGTTTGAATTAGTGCATTCATAGCTGGGATTCGGGCTCAGTGTAGGAAGCACTTTCTGAATAGGAAGCTGCCCTCAGTTGAACAGTAAACTCTCTCCATGTATTAAAGCTGAGCCTGGAGGATTTCTTTTCTGTTTGTTTGTTTTTTGAGACAGGGTCTCACTTTGTAGTTCAGGCTGGCCCTGAGCTTACTACGTAGCCCAGGCAAGCCTTGAACTCAGCAATCCTGTTTCTGCCTCCCAAGTGCTGGGATGACAGGTGTGAGCCACCACGCCCGGCTATGGACGATTTCTTGCTCAGAGATATTGGAGAAGAAATTTGTGCATCATATACCGATTGAATAAAAGACCATGGTGACCCATCCTAACCCGGTCTGAAGATTTATGGGGGGGGGGAATTTGCAATAGAAAGAAGCATGTGGAGGATGAAGACAAGATTTGAGTCCTAGTTATGCTGCCTGCCACGTGGGTGACCCTGGGCTGGCGATGTATCTCTAAGACCCTCAAGGTCTTCAGGGTTTTCATCTCTAGAACTGAGAGAATGATGCATGGCATTGGGGAGAGGATGTATGTCATTGTTAAGGAGTGATGAGAGCTGGCTGCCTGCTTGGCGATGACTCCTGTTGAGGCGAATGTCAGCCTGAGGGGCTTTGGGTGATTATTAGAACAGCCATACTACCTGCTGCCGCCAAGAGGAATGACAATAAAATTAGCACTCCGTTCCAAGGATATTTATGGGGTACCAACAGTGTTAGGAGCTGGCAGATTTGCTGGCCCAATAATTGATGGGAAATCCCCTGCACACTGTACCCAGCTTTGTGCTCAGCACTTTACATTGACTGCGCTTGCACCAGATGCCTCGAAGTCCTAAGAGCCCAACAGCCCGTCCAGTTTGGGAGTGTTACTAGGTCTCGGTTCCTCACCTGCAAGATGGAGCAGAAGTTGGTTCTCAGCAGCTTTGGGTTGAGCTCGTCCACGTGCAGCCCCAGCGTGGAACTGAGATCAGCACCCCATTTCCAGATAGGGAAACTGCAGCTGAGGAAGTTTTCTCAGCCACAGATCTAGCAAGTGACAAGCCTGAGATTCGCACACAGCTCATCTTGCCCACAGCTGTGGGAAGTCTCCTGAGCTGTGACACCTCTCGGGATCTGTGGACTTTGGCCCGATGTGCCTGAGGCACCAACTGCCACACGGCCTGCCGGGTCGCCCAGGGAAAGCCAGGGAAGACAGAAATTCAGAGATTCTAACCAGGCACAGTCCAAACCAGAGCCCTTTACAGACAAGAGCAGGCTTTGCTGGAACGCCTCAGGCTCCGGTGGGCCCAGTGGGGAGCGGGGAGGGTGTTAGCCTTTGCGAATTAGCTGAATCGCGCACCCTTGTTCCCCCCACAACGTGGTGATGCATTGCCTAATGGGACTTGCCTTCCATTCCTATCAGTAGCCTCTTAACAATTCCTTAACAACAATGATTAGAATAAAATGTCCGGGCAAGAGAGATGACTGGTGTTTTAACGTGTATTTTAATAAATAAACTAATGTTATCTGGTTCCTAGCACAGAAGTGTCTAAACAGTGTACGGGAAACCTATCAATCAGCTTTCCCTCAGTAGCTTGGGATCTTCAGAGGCCCCCCTGCAGGCCCTTGGTTGCTATAGCAACCCCAAACCAGGAGTGGTAGCTGTAAACTTAAAAAATACGACTTTTTTCCCAGTCTGCCATGCTTCTCTATCAATACTGAAACCTTAGCCTGAATTCCAAGCTAGTGGGGGATTTTTTCCCCCTCTCTCCCCAGTCATAAGTCTGACTTGGAATCTATAGCAACCAAAATTAGACTATAAATCATCCTAATGGCGCTTTTCAGAGAATTCTTCACTGGATCAATTCAGATCGTACAAGGTTGCAAGTTTCTGAGCCCAGCCACTAGTAATGGCCATGTCTCAGACTGACGGCAGGAGAGAGGTGGATCGACTCAGTGCTGTCGGAGTTGATCTCTCTGATGATAAACCCCCATACTTGAGCTGTGCATCTCTCACCTTAGCTCCTTCTGCTCCCCTAAGCAGTTTCCCACAAGTGCCTCCAATTCCTCAGCAATAATAGCACCCCATTTCTGGGATGCCTCGGTATGTCTTACAGCTGTGTTATATACAACAGTGTAACCCAGTCAAGGATCCTACTGTAGTTCAAGTTCGAGTCTAAAGAGCTACTTGACTTTTGGAAGTGAAGAACCTGCTTAAAGCCTCTGTTTCCTCATCAGTGAGGTGGCAAGAATAACAATATTTATCTTAGACACTACTTGTCAGGATTAAAGAAATACTTGGAAAGCACATAGCTGGCACATAGAATGCATATTATGAGATATAATAAATGTACAAAGAGTCTTTGATATTATTTGAAATATATAGGATATAAAACATGAACAGTTGCTGCTTCTAAGTGGTTTTTGCTTTATTAACTTTTCAACTTTGCTGCGTGCTTGGAGAATTTTCTAATAAAAACTGGATGAGGGCCGGGGATTTAGCCAAGTGGTGTGCTGCTCCTGCCTCACAAGCGCATGGTCTTGAGTTGGACCCCTAGTACCCAGAAAAAAAAGTTGTATGAAAAAATATAGGGTCAAAATGGGGAGAGATGGAAGGATAAAATGGTGTAGATAGGGTAGGAGGAAGGGGAAGATATGAAGCAGAGAAAAAGGATAAAAACGATCAAGATCTTATATATACATATACCTCTTCCCCAAAATGAATGTAACTACTATGTATTGCAAATATCCAATACAAGAGTAAAAAGAAAAAATGGCAATAGAAACTTCATTAAAATTGCCAAAAATTGTATATATTTATCATGAATATGATGTTTTATATATGCATATAAGGCTAAAGCAGATTAGTTAACATGTATACTTAATAAGTTTGTATGTGGACATTTTAAATTTATTCTTTTAGCAATTTTCATTACACTAATAATAGTCACTAGGTGTCCTACTCTTGAATTTACTCTTCCTATCTAATTGAAAATTTGTGTCCTTTGTCTCCTATTTCCCCAGTCTCATCTCCACCCACACAGTGGTAAAGTTCTACTCTCACTTCTGCTTTTTCTAGACTACACATCTAAATAAGGTCGTCTGATCTTTGTCCTTCTCTGCCGGTTTATTTTACTACGTATCCTCCAGCTTTATCCATGTTGTTGAAAATGAGAGAGTTTTCTACTTTTTTGAAGGCTACCTAGTATTACATTGTATAGACAACACATTTTCTGTGTCTGTTTATCTGTCCGTGGACACTTGGCTTGATTCCACAATCGGACCATTGCAAATAATTGTGCAGTGAATGTGGGAATGCAGGTGTCTCCTACACACACTGATTTCACTTCCATGAATATCTTCCAAGTAATAGAATAATAGAAATACTGCACTGCAGGCTCACTGTGCCGCTGCTGCTCTATGCTAGTGCCACGTCTTAGGGCCAGTTCAGGTGGGATCTGTGAATCCAGTAGAATATTGTTCTACTGGAAGAGCTGACATTCATTTAACAACTTCTGCACTATGGAAAAATTAGTCCCCTTGTGGCTAGCAAGGGTACCATAGGGGCTCATGGGATGGGAGGGGTAATTAACTTGGGCTGGTCTTGGATCTGTCTGACTTGAGATAAAGCGAGGAGTTAGGCAAAGCCACGTTGGGGAGGCAAGCTGATGGTGTTGCAGATGGAATGGCGCATAAACGCCCGTGACGTGTTGGAGGACCTAAAGGAATACCTGTAATCCCTGCCCAATGGGACGCATCTTTCAAGGCTCCATTTGATTCCATTCTGCTCAGTTGTTACTCTCCGTTCTCTTCCAGAGTCAGTAGTAGGCAGAGGGAGAATTCAGGCTTGAATAGATGGTAGGTCATATTTGGCTAGCAGACATGATTTGCTGGCCCCTCTCAGAGCAAATACAGCACAGCTGAAGTGTCCCTCCACAGGGCAAGAGGGTCAGCTGCTTGTACCTCTGTACCCATCAGCCTGGGCCTGTGGGTTGCTTCTGGGTAGGGGAGGCAGGGAGCCTGATGGATCGTTCATGAAAGGTAGTATCTGTATTAGGGAGATAACTGCAAGCCATCAGCAGCTAGCAGCTGTTTCTGCTGGAGCAGTGTGCGGGGTGACGCTGGTGAAGGGGTCTAGATAGGGATGTACTGTGTCTGCACTGCCCAGGTTTGGTATATGCTGAGGGACAAGGTGAACATATTCCTTGACTTTGTGGCCACATCCATTCCTTTCTGTGTCTGTGGCCGTGTTTGGGCTAGAGTGACAGAGGTGCGTGGTCACCGCAGAAGCCCTTGGGCCCCCACATCCCTGAATATTACTGTCTATCCCTGAGTAGAAAAACCCTGCCTATCTGTTCTAGATCCGTCCTGCTGGAGATCTGTCTGAGGGTAGACTCTGCCTCAGTCTTGAGGCTAGAGGCTTAGTCTGGACTTTCTCCCTCTCTTTTTGCCTTCCATTTGTCCCATGGAGGGCTTCCCTGGGGATCTCTCCCTCAGTAAACCACCTGTGCCTGCATCCCTGTTGCAGCCTCTGCTTTCAGGGAGCCCATCTAAGATTGACATGTGATAAACATTCGTAGAATGAAGGAATTCTTGCTGAGTTGCATGTGGAAGAAGACAGGAGATGGATCAAAACTTAAGGAAACCTTGGCAAAAAGGATGTGGGAAGGACTGAAGAGTAGAAGGAAGGGAGGCTGAGAGCTTCTACCCATCAAGTTCTGGCATTGGTTTGTGTATGTCTGGTTATTACAATGTAGATCTAAACTACCCATCCAAAGTTTCACATGTTTGGAAGGTGATTGGATTGTGGAGATGGTATGCCTGTCAGTAGATCCATCCATTGATGAGTACAGCTGAATATGCTATTAGGAGACGGGGCCTGGTCACTACATGTATGACCAAGAGTGTATTCATGCTCTTTAGCTGCTCCCTAATTTACTTTTCTTGAGTGCCATCAGATGAGCAGCTTTTTGTCACCGTGTCCTCCCACCATGGTGTTCCTGATCTGGAGCCAGTCACCCATGGACTGAACCCACTGAAACTCTGAGCTGCCTTTCCTCCTTTAAGTTGTGCATGTTAGGTATTTTGCCCCAGCAATGGGAAAGTGGCAAAGGCACTGGTCCTATGGATAAGAGTTGACTCCTGCATAGGACCAGAGAAGCTATTTTGCGCTGTGGTGGATGAAAGTAGCAACAAATGAATTATAGGTTGTTTTCCAAGCCTGTGCTGCCTTCTCAGGAGCTCACCTCCTCCCTTTCCATTCCCAGTATTTGGCAGGGTAGTGGAAGGACCAGTTTCATTTCCCTAGGAAGCCTCACCGATAACCAGAGATCCACATTTAGCTAGGAGGGATTCTCAGTAGTCTTGGCCTCTCATGCCCGGAAGCTTTCTCAGTTTCCCCTCATCCAAGCTGCCACCTCCCAGGGAAGAAGAGAGAGGGCTGATTCGTTAGAGTGTCAACCCTTGATTGGGCCTCATCTACAGGAGCGAGAACCATGGTGTGAGACGTGTGGCAAGCCAGCCCGTCTCTTCTGCCTGGCCTCTAGGTGGGTAAGTTGAGCTGTAGAATTTACATGCTCTCGCACTCTGTCTGTCCTCTGTCACATGTACATCGGGTCGTCCACCTGGTGGTGACATCAGTGTCTAGAGCTCCTCACCTGTGTGTTCAGTCCAGATTCTAAGTTCATTTCAGGAAAGGTGATGGTCAAGTTTCTGCTTTGCAGACAGACTAGTTTTTCCCAAAGAGTCTCATACTGGAGTACTGGGCAGTGGCCCAGCTAATAACTAAGGGGTCTGTGCTTCCATTTGGTTAATGTTCTTTGTTTACATGTCCTTCAGGGCTCCATCAAGAGAAAGCATAAAAGGTGGGATGGAACTGGGGGCCTCATTGGCCCCCTACCACCAAAATAGCATCACAGAGCCTCTTAAATCTCAATAATCTATTCTGTGCAGCAGAGCACAGTGCGGGCAGAAAGTGCTTAGAGAGCAATATCCCGCAGAAAACTCCGCTTGGGAACCTCCCTTTATGAGCATCTTTTCAGCTCTTCTTTGTTTTTTCTGTTCTCACGACTTGGTGAGGTGATTAACCATCCTCTCCAGAGAATGGTGGTGATTTCCCATTGAGGTTTGGGCACCTTGCAAAATGGGTTTAAATGAGTAGCAGTTCTCATCAGAATGCCTGTGTGCAGCCAGGCACCAGGGCTTTGCTTCCACTTCCTCATCTGCTGGCGCACAGACAGTTCCTTGGAGGCGAACTCATTTTCCTCTGAAAGTATTTAAAAACAAGCTGTCAGAGAGACCACCCACACCCTGCCGTGGTCTGCTGCAAGCCTCGCTTTTCTTGTGTGTACACAGTGCCCTCGTGAAGATCTGAGCTGTGTGGCCTCCCTTCTTTGGAAGGGGAAGGCTTGAAAGTTCAGGCACCCTTTGAGTCTGATGGGGTAAAGACAGTTTCCGAGTATAATCAAACGTCCCCCTGTTTCTTCTTACGCTAGTGCTGTGGTGGTAGCCATACTCATAAGGCCTCTCTATGGATGACAGAGCCCATGCTCACAGCACAGGTAGAAAGGAACAGTGGCCGCCTGTTCATCCCAACCATCTGTGTATAGCCTTGCTTATGGGGATGGGAGGATTACTGAGGGAGCCACGTCATGCCATTCTGTCTCTAATATTCTGCCGTCAAAATAGGAATAAAGATTTCTGAGAGGTAGTTACATGCTAAACACTGTGCTAAGAGCTTTACTTGTATTTCTTCCTCATTGTAGCACGGTGGGCTGTCCATAGTACTGGAGAGAAGACAGAATCCCTGAAGTTGGGAGTGGCTTGCTTAAAAGACCACATAGCTAGGAAGTAGAATGGGAAAGATTTGCATCTGACTTTTGTCGTTTACACAGATTATTTTCTTTTGCCACGCCAGGCTTGTTCAGTAATTCTCAAGTTTGGTCCACTGTAGAGGCCAGAGGCCCAGAATGCTGCTCATTCCAAGGACAGTCCCCCAGCCTCACACCGGCAGAGAATAGCACAGTCCCAAATGCCATGGTACCAAGGCTGACACACGTCATCCTAGAGGGGACATTCTTAGCTAAGGCTCCTGTACTCATCTCTGTTGGATTGTTGTACCTTGGGTTATTACTGACGAGCTCTCTGGGGCAAGAGGGTGCGGCTTCTTCTGTAAGCAAGTGAAGAGCCTCTGCTCAGGGAAGGATGGACGGAATCTGGGACTGTGGCTATTTGCGTCTTCCCTAAGTTCAAGTGTTGAACAGCGCTCAGTGGGATTGTACTAGGAGGCGGGGCATTGGGGAAGTGATTGAGTCACAAGAAGAGATCCTTCCTAAATGGGACTAGTGTCTTTACAAAAGACGCTCTGGAGAGCACCCTGTCCCTTTTGTTATGTGAGGATACATAAAAAATATGAGATTCTGGGCTGGAGATTTAGCTCAGTGGTTCTGTCGCCTGCCTCGCAAGCTCAAGGTCCTGAGTTCGATCCTGGTAACCACATACAATGCTGGGCGTGGTGACTCACGCCCACCAGCAATCAATAGCACATACCACAGTGCCAGGCGTGGTGGCTCACGTTTGTAATCCCAGCACTTGGGAGGCAGAGGCAGGAGGATTGCTGAGTTCGAGGCTTGCCTAAGCTACATAGTGAGCTCAGGGCCAGCCTAAACTACAAAGCGAGACCCTGTCTCAAAAAAAAAAAAAAAAAAAAAAAAAAAGAGAGAGAGATTCTGCAAACCAGGAAGGAGAAACTGGTTTGGTTCACATATTGATCTTGGGCAAATTCTGTTGCTTATAAGCCCCTCAGTTCCTGGGTAGTTTGCGGTAGACCCTGATTGGCTCAGGACAGACTGCCCTTGAAGGGTAGCTCATACAGACATGTTTCTACGGTTCTTTATTGGGAACAGGGACATCTCCATATCCCTTTATCCCTTGTCTAGATCCAGAACAAGAAGGGGATAGAGAGCTGGGTTTGTTCCCCAGAATCACCTGAGGCACGTGAGAAACCCACATCCAAACATCATCCTTCTGATGCCTGGTCTGCCGCATTTTCCTTCCTTTCACACTGACCCAGGTATTCTGAGATCTCCTAAAACAGCTGTGGCCTCTACCCCACCCGAGAAGTGTTCTTTCCTGGGTGCCCTCAGCTCTCTGTCTCTCTGCCTGGAGAGGGACATTATATTGTCATCTCTGTTTTATGGATGTGCCCGACTTCACACACGGGACGGCTTGACTCTGTGGCTGCTGCATATCCACGGTGTCTCCTCCTCAGTCCAAATAGACGCAGATAACATCTGTTGCGGGGCTGTCCTGTGTGCTGTAGGTAGCTGAGTGGCCCCCTCCCGGCAGTGACCCTCAGAAGTGACTCCTGCCGGGTGCGCCCTGGTGGTAGAGTCATGCCCAGCTGAGAACCATTGGTCCAGACACTCAGGAAGAGTCACGGTGCTGTCCTCGCTGTCACTCCCTGTAGGGGCTGGTTTGTCCCACTTCTGGGGTTTGGCACTGGTTGTCCTGGCTGCACTGCTCTCCTGTAGCCTGCCCTCTGGACAGTGCCCCACACAAGTTTGTTGTTCCATGGTCAGGTTAGTGGCAGGGATTTTACTGCTCCATCGTGCCTCGCACCCTGAGCGTTGAAACAGCTCACCTCTCTCAAGCACTCCTTGCCTTCCAGCCCATGGTGTAAAATCCACTCACTCTGTGGGGCTGCCGAGCATCCTACCTTTCCCTAGCTACCGCACCCTGCTCCTCACTGCTCCTGAGCCTGGCAATGTGCTGAGTTCCTGAGCTGGTCACAGGAGTTTTTCAGCGCGCCTAAACTACACTGTGTGGCCCTCTCCTTCTAAAACCTTCCAGTGGCCCTCAGTTGTACACAGAGTAAAACCCAGACTCCTTCCTGCAGCCCGCAGAATCCTGCCTGGGCCAGGAATGCCTCCCTCTGGGGCCCATCCTCACCTGCCTCCCCTGCTCCTGGTCAAGAGCCTGTTCCCCTTTCCACATTGCCGGCCACGCCCAGCCGGTTCCTCCTCCCACACCTCTGCATGGGGGGCCCCTCCCCAGAGCACCATCTCTCCGGAGTCTCCCGTATTGGCTGGTCCGTGTCACTCAGCTCACACCTCACCTGTGCAGACAGATCTTGCCAGGCCTCAGGATAAAGTAGCCCTGCGGGTGTCCCTGGCGCCCCCATCTGCTTGCTGTTCTCAGCACTCCTCAGGGGCCACTGTTCATCCGAAGCTGGGCTGTCCTTCTGTGTCCACCACCGCCCCCCCCGCCCCATCCCTGAAGCTCAGCTTCGAGGAGCAGGGGTCTCACCTGATGCGTTCACTTTTGCCTCCCCAGTAGTGCGAGTCGAAACCCTCAGTCCTGAACAGGCCTGTCATGTCAGTTTAGCATGCAGATTTCATTAAGCAGAGGTTCCTTGGGAATCTAAGTTGTTATTATGGGTAAATAAAGCACATGAGTACATATTTGGCTCCCCCTGTCCACTTTCTTTCCAAGTCGTGAGATGCAGCATGAATAATATATTCTGAGTTTTTTGATTGAACTGTCAGCATGATTTATATCATAGCATCTTCTTTCCTCTCCCCTTTATAAATAACTGTGCATCTGCAGAGCTTTTTGCTAACATTTGTCTCACTAATTTGCCTGAGGGGGTAGGAGGATGGTGGCATTATTATTTTTTTTAACCCCCTTCTAATAATTTGAAGGAATTTTTTTTTTCTGCATGGCATTGGAACTCCAAAAAAAAAAAAATCAAGGTTATCTGGTGCATTGACTCCTTGCTGTTTTACAAACTGGCTCAGACTCATTTCACAACTTGAAAATAATTCAAATTGGAAATCACCTCCTTTAAAACCATTAAATGAGCGGTATTCCCATTACACACTCCGCCCGGCCAGGGAACAGTGGGGCCAAAACTGCAGCTGCCGGGGCTCTGCCCTGACTAGACAGCAGGTTTGCTCCTCCCCGGGCCCCGCCCTTCTCCTGCACCGGGCCCGGTGGGCCTGGCGAGGTCCCGGCACCGTCCCCGGGCACAGTCCCGCTGGGAGCCGCCGGCTGAGTGCAGGCGATGCGCGCCAGTGTGGGCCCTGCGGTCCGAAGCGGGTGCTTGTAGCGTACAGCATGCTCTCTTCAATTATTGAAATCTTATTTGGACTCCCATAGGTAAGAGGGCAAAGGAGAGGCATTAGTAATCGTTGATGAGCTTGTTAGCATCTCTGACAATAATATTTCGCGTGTGTGTGTGTGTGGGGGGCTAAAGATAAAAAGTGGAAAATCTCTTCCCACCTGTCCGTTTTTCTCCCCCTTCTTTCTCAGCTCTCTCATCTCATCAATCACAATGGTCAATTTTAGCTCCTAAAATATGGTTGCTTTGGATCTGGTCCTTTCTCTTCATTCAGTCTCCATTTCTCTGGCCTGAGAGCCCGAAGCTCTTCCTGCCTCTGAGCCAGCAGCTGGATGCCTGGCAGTAGATCAGAGCATCCAGTGAACGCTGAAAGTCTGCCAGTGCCCAGACGGCACTGCTCTCCGAGGTGTCTGGCTTGATTGGTCTGGGGAAGGGTTTGGCGTGGACGTTTCGGATGCTCCCTAGGGGATCTCTCTGCTCTGGAGCCAGGGCTTGAAGCCACCGCTTTGGCTCTGTCTGGCTTATCTAGGAGAAAGGCTGTCCTGTTGTCCTCTCCGCTCGTTTCCTGGCTCTCCACTGTCAAGTGCAGGGTCTCCCCGAGTGATGTGCACTCCCCCGTCTCTGGGGTCTTGTTTGTCTTCACTCGCTCACTCACGCAGTTTATTCCCCAGAATTCTGCCTGCTGGTCCTTCTGGAAGGTGGAATGCTTCGGGGTGTAGTGCAGTGTGGAGAGTGCAAAGCCTGAGGGACTGGGGAGCCTGGATTTGGGGTCTAGCTGTGCAACATACCTGGTATGTGAGCTTGGCCAGGCATTTCACCTCCCTGGACTTTAGTTCCTTCTGAGTAAATGAAGAGATGGTGCTGTGCTGTACGGAGGGAAGTAGAAGAAGCAAAGGGAAGATGCTAACTGTGAAAGTGTTCACCAAATAGAGAGGAAATTGATTCGTGCCTGTTCCCACCACTAGGAGAAGGGACCCCCAGCGAGTGGTATCTTTAATCAGGGCAGGCTGGGGTACACTGTAAGAAGGGAGCACTCGGGGACTTTTAGTGGCTCAGCATGGCACAGGTTTATGTATCGCTGATGCAGATTCTAGAGTCGTCCACAGGCAGCTCTCAGGGGGACTCAGGAACATGAGCTGCTTTGGTCACATGACACCCAGGCTGCTGCACACTACACAGTCTTGCTATGGCTGGTAAGTGCTTCGGCCAGGAAGTGGTGCGTAGGAGTCCTGCTCATGTTTCCTTGGGGGGGATGGTAGTCACAGGGCCCCGGGAGATGTACGTGCGAGTGGTGTGTGACTGAGTATCTACTGGATAAGGAAAGGCAAGAGCTTCCGATACGTGGAGACTTTCATGCATAAATGGTTCTATTTGTCCGTCACCATCCTTTCTTTTAGCCTTTTCATTTCTCATACAGAGACAGGGAGTTTCAGGAAGCTGAAGAGTGAGCGCAGAAATGTATACTGCTAGTAGTATACATCTGCTGAACTGAACTTTCACTTTGTGTCTGACACAGAGCGCAAGCCCACTCCCACCTCACTGCACTGTTTAAATGGAGTAAAAGGCATCTCTTACCCTGTGGGATTCCTGAGCTCTTTTTTCCAAAGTGCTGTACCTGTCATGTCTTTAAAAGAAATCCCTTTCTAGCATAAAAACCAAAATCAAACCAATTTCCGTGAGCAACTTATTCACTATAGATGCAGAATGAAACTCTCCGAATCCAATGGATGAGCTATATTGTGGAGGCTGAGTTTATCGATGGATTTCCAGCTTGACCTGAAGAAGAGAGTGCACTAGCAGAATTCTCTGTGTTTCCTTTGGGGACGAGGAGAAAGAGAGAAGATAACAGCTGGGGTTTGTTACCCTGATGGCAGCATACAAGGAGGGGTTAAAACTCAGGGGAGGGGAGAGCATTTGATTTTTCCCCCAGTCCTAGAGATGAAAAATAAAAAGGCTGCTTTGGATTTCTTGCACTTTAGAGCAAGTGGCAGTGTCCGGAATGCTCAAGGAAGAATTGCAAAGATTCTGTGTGTCGCTCGGAATCAGATACTTCCACAGTCCCAGGAATGGTAGAAGGCCATAGAGCGTGGCTAAGCAGTGGCCAGGAGTGACTCTTGTCAGAGCCATTTCGGTGGACTTGATGGAGCAAAGACCCAGTGTATGGAGGGGATGGGAACTAAAGAAGTAGAGATGGTGGCTGTGGCACGTGCCGTCCGGAATCTGGGCAGGCATAGGGCTCAGGGAAGCACAGCAGGAGTTTGAAGAGGAAGTCAGTGCTTAATTAAATTTGTTGATTGAGTGCATTTTTTTTTTAACTTGGTCTAGTTCTTAGTTACTTTCTGTCCATTAGTTTGATTGCCATGTAGGGAACCGAGATGGGTTTTGTCATTGGTTATTTTAAGTGGTAATTTACGAAGGTCAATCTACTGAGGAAAATCCATATGTATCACCAAGTCCACCAGGGATTAATCGGGAGGTACTCACTGTTGATGTTACAGGCTACTGATTTACACTGTGAGCACAGATAATGAAACGCTGGCTGCAGCAAATCTGAATTCTCTTCTTTTGTGATTCCCCGTAGTGTTGTGGCTCACAGCAGAGACCATGAAGCTCAGTGAGGCCGCATGCCAGCCGCGTAATCTTGGCCTCCTTGCCGACCTGTTCTATTTCTTTCTCTTACAATGCGGGTAATAATAGCATCTGCTGCGAAGGAGCATCATAAGAAGTGGATGGGCTCGTGCATGTGAAAGGATGATGAAGACAGTGGGCTCCCAGTAGATGCTCAGTGATATGTTAGTTGTTTTGTGCACGTTTGTTGAGTGCTTTCTCTGCACCAGTATTGCTAATGACATTGGGGATATGACTGTGGACAAGGTAAATGTCATCCCCACCATTCTAGTGCTCGAGACTGGACATACTCTGAAGAAAGCAACAGGCAGCTGCAATACACTGCTACCTGTCCAGAGATAGGGCAAGTGCAGGGTGCCAGGCATGGGAAGGCCACCTAAAACCCTCACAGGTGCAGAACAGGTGCCACCTAAGAGGCTGTATCCAACGTCCATGATGCACTGAGAGATCTTACTTGGGACCGGGGGAGAAAGGAGAAGCCGACGTCCTGCTTGTCTTCCTCCCCACCCTTGGTAGGTGTAGTCGTTGTTCATGATGACAAGCAATGTGTTCAAGTTGTGCTATCTTTGCAGCAAGAGCTTATATAATTCACCAGAATGACTGAGATAGCCAGCTAAGCCCTAGTAAAAATGAGGGACCCTCTGAGAGTCACACAGCTTGTATTCATACACAGGGAATTGGCCTCAGCCACGTTCCATGACCTTCCCTGTGTGCCTCTGCTTCCATGTGGGGATGTGTGACATTTACTCACAAGATGGTCGCGGAATTAGACACAGTGCATGCCGAGTTGAGGTACAGGGGTAGGTGTGTAATAATGCTCAGTTAATGGTGGCAGCCAAGGATGGTGCTGCATGCACTCTGGGATGCTGAGGCAAGGGGGCTGCAAGCCCAGGCCTCCCCCAGGGCAGGCAATTTAGTGACTTAGAGAGGACTTGTCTAAAAAAGAAAGTTGGCAGTAGGGGTGGGGGCAACTGGGGATGTGCTCTAGTGCTAAGGTCCTGAATTCAATCCCCAGTACCACAAGAAGCAAGCACAACAGTGGGAAGTCATTGTTACTACAGTTACTGCTCGCTATTCCATTGTTCAATTCCCTGGGTTCAGCACTTAACATGAAAACAAAATTGTAAAAATAATAGATAATGGAACTTATACATAAAAGCACTTTGACAGAAGCTGTCAAAACACCAAGGTGATGAAAGTTAGCAGATGTCTATTTAAAAGTTGGATCCCGGGTTAAGACTTAGGGTCACAGTTATTAATAAGGAATGAGAGCTCTGGCCTCACAGAGCTTAGAATCAGTAAAGTGCAATTTACTCAGGAAGGGATCTTTTCAGCTGGGGAAGTTTATCTGCAGAAATATAAAAAAGAAAGAAAAGAATGATCAGTAAATGCATATTCTCAAGACAGCCAACCATATTTGCTTCCATGTCTCAGTCTGTGCTCATTGTTTTATTATTTTTAAATTTTATTTGTTTATTTGCCTTTTTTTTATTTAGTGGAACCAGGGATCAAACTGGGGCCCTTGTGTGTCCAAGGTTGGTGTGGTACCACTTGAGCTATTATTACTATTATTATTATTATTTTTTTTTGAGACAGGGTCTCACTTTGTAGTTCAGGCTGGCTCTGAGCTCACTATGTAGCCCAGGCAAGCCTCGAAATCAGCAATCCTCCTGTCTCTGCCTCCTGAGTGCTGGGATTAGAGCCGTGAGCCACCACGCCTGGCTAAACTCCATTTCAGAGTAAATGCAATTTGTTTTGTTTTGTTTTTGTTTCAGCACCAGGGATCAAACTTGGGCCCTTGTGTGTCCACGGTTGGCACCGAACCACTTGAGCTAAATCCCTAGCCCTGGAATCCCCACTGAGGATAAAAGTCTCAGACCTAAAACATCTGTTCACATCAGTATGGGGACTTTCAAAGTTCAGAGCATCCTATAGAACTGTTCTTCAGCAGTGTCTAAACAAGGCCCACTTATGCTTTAGAGAACATATCTTACAATGTCCTGTTAGGAAAGAGAAGATTGAAAATTCTGCAAAGAAGATACAAAGTTAAAGTCAAATTAATCATCCTAGCTTAGCACAGAATGCTAAATATTAATGCTCCTCTTTAGCAGGGGTGGCTTATTATGTACAATTCATCTGAATATAAATAGTCCAGATTGTGACATTACATTATCCGTGATGAATCAATTGTCCAGCTTTAGGTAACACATCACTCAGAGAAGCAGCACTCTTCCTAATTAATCAGCAGATAGGGAGTAGATTGTGTTACTCGGGCAGGGGCACTGTGAGGGCATATTGTTTATCGACCATTTATTTTGGGTTGGGGTTTTATGTAAATCATGCTACTTGGGGAACAGCCCTTGAGGTTGGTAGTTGATGTACTGTAGACTGTCTTTCCTTGGGCTTCTAGCACTTCTCCGTCCTCACCCTGGGAACCGAATTGTAGCTAGAGTGTGCTATTTCCATGGAAGGACCTAACTGTCCCCTGCAGATTAGGGAGGTGAGTTGGTGACTGTCAGAAAATGAAGAGCTTGGAAAGGGAAACCAGTTCCTGTGGTTGGGATGAGCTGGAGACTCTTGGGGGGTGATTTCAACAAGTTTACTTTTCTCTTTTATTCTCATCTGTGGCAATTTAAAGGTTTTTCAGTGTGGCCCATTTAGCATCCAAGGCCCCGAACTACATTTTATAAGGGGCATAATGGATTTTGTGTGGGCCAGTGGCTACATTGGACACTGATTGGACATCCTATGAAGTGGTGATCTTGGGTCATGCGTACCAACATCTGCTGATTGTGTAATTCATGTGGTTGTAAGTAATTAAGTCTTAAGTTATATGTGAACAAAGGAGGTTCTATATGAGATTGCATGCCATTCAACAAAAGAAATGTATTTTTAAAGTTGGATACATAATCACTGCAATTTTTTTCCAGTAATGGGGATATAATACACATGTGCTCTACTGCTGAGTTTCATCCTGGGCCTTTCCATTTTTTATTGAGAGTCAAGGTCTTGGTGGCCTTGAACTTCTGATCTTCCTGCTTAGCTTCCTGGGCAGTTTGAATTGCAGAGATTCACCATCACTCCCAGCGAGTCATTTTAATGTAAAAACAATCGTTTGTTAGGAAACCTCTCAAGTGGGTGGAAAAACTTGGGTGTGGAAGCGTGTGCAAAGGAGTTGCTATGAACCAACTCTCACCTGCTTTTGGTGAGAACATGTATACAGCTCTCGAGCCCACACGCAGCATGTACCTTTGCCTTACTGTGCCCATCCACCAGTGTTCCTTCAGTTAGAAGGGATGGAAGATGAGTATGGCCTTATGGTTCATCCAGTTAGCTATAAACGTATCTCATTTATTGCCTTTTGTTGCTGAGTAATACACCATTTAATAAAAAAAAAACCCATATCTTTATCCAGTCACCTTGTGGCCATACTCATAAGTGAAATGAATAGGACACAGATGTGTAAAGACCGTATCGTTTCTCTAGGGTGAGAAACTGAAGGTGTAAAAGAGGTTCAGAGAGTATGATAGATATTGTGAAATAGGAAGAAATGCTCAAAGGGAAAGAGGAACTGGGTGGGAGCAAGGAAAGCAAAGAAGAGAGAAAGATCTGCTGGGGAGAAAAGGAAAAATGGAAACAAAACTTATGTATATGGGAGGGTGGGAGGTTGAAGGGAGGGCAGGGGAATGGGAAAAATAAGATGCTTGAAAGTGAAAATAAAAAGGCAGAGAAGAAGGGACGTGAAGGAGGAGCATCTCCAAACAGTGGGAAACCCCGTAGGTACCCGTTTCATGACGGAGGAGGAAGTAGATGTCACAGACAGGCGAGCCTGAAGAGGGAATCCTGATCTCAAGACTGGCCGAAGAGGACAGCGCAGGGTCCCCAGTGAGCGTCCCTCTGCCGCCCGCCTCCACGTCACTGCAGGAAGTCTGAGCGTTCAGCTGGTGCAGGCAGAGCATTTCTGTTCCGTCGTGTGGGTGTCAACGAGCAACTGTCCTACAGCAGCAGAAGCGGGACAGGCTCTTGTACCGCGTCCTCCGGGGGCGACAGCTGCTCACCCTGGAACCATCCAGCCTACTGGGGCTGGAGAATCGTGACCTGTTGATGCAGAGCATCCTGCTGAGCAAAAGCTGGGATGTTTTCATCATTATTACTGTTACTATTGCTAGTACCGCTATTATTTAATGGTAAGGTCAAATTCCCGGAAGCCCCAACTATCAAGATTTTAATTTGTGTCAAAATTTTTTTTTCTATTTTACTATTTATTGAGTAAACTGAAAGTATCTTCTGCATATCATAGATATGAAAACTGTTTGAAGGGTGAAGAAGGGACAGGGAAAGGGAGAAAGGAGCTGTGGAAGAGAGGGAGAGAAAATATGAGACAGAAAGAGTGGTATTAAAGGTCTTTGAAAACTACAGAATAAGAATATTATTATAGTTTAATTGATCATGTCGGTTAGAAATATAGGTAACATTTAATGGTAAGATGAGAAATGTGTGCACAATAACCCAAAATGCAGAATTTCTGCCCTGTGAATTTCTGTTAGAGAAACTAGTCATGAATCAATTGCAGCCCAACAGCAGCCAGAGGACGAGTTAACAGTCATTTATTTTGAGACTCCCAAGTTTTAAGTCAATATTTTATGAGATTAATATAGAACTAAGTGTGTGGACCTAGTTCTTAGCTACATCGCGAAGGCTTCACGAAGTTTCCATGTAAGGTTGTACCTTACCCTTGAGGAGTATCTTAGAATTGTCCACGTGAAAGATGCTTCTGTATGTCTCTACTTTTTTTTTAATAAAAGTACTGTTCACTGTTGGGTAACATTTCTTGAATAAAGATATGGTAGACTTCTCATCATGTTGTCCCGGGGGTGAAATGTTGCACCCTGCACATGTATTTGCATGCTGTCTTTTATCTGCAAAGAAGTGCTATGGGATACAAGATGTTTCCTCTTTACTGTGCTTCCAGGAAGTAAGTTCGGCCATCAGCTCTCTAATCAGTTGACCTTAGGTGACTGTGAGAACTGATGTGCTCTTTTCAGAGTCATTCTGTTGTCGGCATGTTGTGTTTTCCTTTTTCTCGTTTACACTGTGTTAGGGAAACAAGGAATGAACCAATCTGTAGGAGTTGCTGGTACTAATGTTTTAAATAAGGGGAGCATTTCAGTTGTTTATTAATCTATAACTACTTTGAATATGATCCTTAAACTTAATGACTGTGTTCTACAGTGTCTACTATAGTGATTTGTTTCCTCCACTCAAGACTTAGATATTTGGAAGTTAAAAGGAACCTTAAAGATGATCTTGTCTATTTCCTCATTCTTATTATTATTACTTTGGTTCTGGGGATAAAATTTGGAACCAAGTTCTTGAACTCAAAACCAGGCACGAGAACTACTGAGCTAAATGTCCAGCCCTTTCCTCATTTTATTGCATGTTAGAAATCACAGGTTTAAATCCAGGTGTGGTGGCATACAGCTGTGATCCCAGGCAGCTAAGTCAGGAGGATTGCGAGTCTGTGGTCAGCCTGGGCTGCGCAAGGAGTTTGAGGCCCACACAGGTCATGTAGAGACAGACCCTGTCTGAAGCCTAGAAAAGCAAAACAAATTGAAGCACATTTCTAAATAGGACACACCACATTGAGAGTACTGTACTGGCTTTGCCATGCGAAGTGTGTAATGTGGGAAATGTGGAATCAATAAGAAAGAACACACATCTGGAAAAAGGCCCTAATTGGAAAGATGGAAAGAGGCTGATAAGACTTGATTCAATGAGGTATTTTTCCAATACTCCATAGACAATTTTCAACACACAGAAAGGTAGAATTTTATAGGAAAGTCCATATACTAGCAACCTAGTTTCTATAACTGTATTTTACTACACTTTAATTATCACATATCTAGCCATCTGTCCATTCATGTGTCCATTTACCTTCCCATTCATTCATCCATTCGGCCACCCACTCTTCTACTAATACATCTACACATGCATCTATCCATCCAGCTTTTTTTTCTTATTTTTTGAGACAAGATATTGCTATGTAGTTCAGGCTGACCTTGAACTCACTATATAGCCCAGGAGGCTCTGAACTCATGATGATCCTCCTGCCTCATCCTCCTGAGTGGTGGGACAGTACCTGACACAGAACAGCTCTTGAGTGAATGGGAGAATGAAGAAATGGATGAATAATTCACCGTGCATAAGACCATATTGGACCATCCGTGCTTTTAATGAGGCCTGAGGAATACCGTAGGTTGATGCATGAGCTGTAGTTTATTCTCCAGAACTTCTTTGTAGCTACTCTGTGCAACACAAACACCCAGAGGAACACATGTAACACACCTCCATGGAACAAATCCCAGGCCCCAGGTGTTGGCTTGCTGGGAAATCACATAAACTTCATGTAGTCATTGAAAAACCATGTCCAAGACTTCAGAAGCCAGTCGGTTGTTGCTCAAAAATGCTCAAAAGAGTAGGAAACTAATCACTTGGTTTTGATCCATTAGTTCAGCTGTAATGTAGCAGAGCTAATGCACTCATAGGCAGCAGACAGCTTCTCTGGTAGGAAAAAATGTAGAGAGAGCTCCTTTCATTTTTGCAATGAAAATTAAATGTGGAAATAATTCCCTGCTCCTCTTTGGAATATTACTGTGCTATTAACTAGGTTAAGATCATTAAAAAGTAATGACATGAGGTTGCATGCATCATTATTTTAAGAGAGATTGAATGAAAATATACTGTAGATTTTTTTCTGTTCCTTGTCTCATCTCTGGCTTAATAGGCACTGCTAAGGACTGCTATGAACATCTATTTTAATATTAAAGTTATAGCTTTGGCCTTGAAGAAGGAAATCCAGATCATTAGAGAACGGACTGACAGCTCTCATATCTTCCTGATTTTTTTATATCAGGTTTTCATTAGTACAAAATTAAGAGTGACTCTTGAAGACAGAGTTGTTCAGCAAATGAGTGTAAAGTTCATCACAGGTTTGAAAGATATAATTACACTTTCCTCATTGCTATTTTCAGAGGAAAAGAAGCCATTGGTAAATTAGATGGATCTTAGTTCAGTCCCTGGGACCTATTTATTCTTTGTCTGACCTGATGGCATTTAGGGTCTTGGGGATGTATAGATGAGGACAACCTGTTCTTCAGATGTAGGAAAATTTCCTGGCCATGTAAGAAACCCTGTATCTAAAACATCTGATAGGAAGTAGGGAGCAGGTTTTGATTTATAAGGAGATGTTTTTGTACAGATAGAGTGAGTTCTCACATGACAGTAACCAACCATGTCTCCCCCTCTTCCTTTCCCTCCCTACACACCACACTTATCCCCCCTGTGGCAAACATACAAGTGCAGAGAGATCCGGAACAGACTCAGAAGTGAAACGTGGTAGTACTCGCTTATAATCTCAGAACTCTGGGAGACTGAGGTAGGAAGGTAGTAAGTTTGAGCCCCATCTGGGCAAGTGAAGGACTTAGCAACAACTTGTCTCAAAGTACAAAATAAAGGGCTGGGGATTAGCTTAGTGTGAAGGCCCTGGGTTTTATCACCAGTGTTGAAAAAATGAGCGATTACAGTGTCATCTTTTGTCTGGAGAGGTGCCATGTGGGCCCAGCCTCAAAAGATGCATGAAGCAGAGGGAAATAAGGTAGTTCTCCTCTCTAGTCTCCCAAGATTGCTAGGGAAGCTGGAGCTGTCTCCCTGGACTTAAGGCATGTGTGGTAACACAGGCATTCTGCTTCTGTTACCTCTAAGGCCGTGAGAAGAGAGAGAGAAAAATGTTAGAAAAACAAAGTGTTCTCTTATGGTTAGTGGCTCAAGAACTGAATTTGCATCCTTGATTCTTTTTTTCCCTATCAAGTCTATATTAGACTTGGGTATAAACTGAATAACCCAATGCATCATAGTTGCTTGAGTGTTTGTTTCCCCCTGGAGAAAAGAAGTTGCTTTTATGGAAGAAAAAAAAATTAACAATATATAAAGAAAGATCATTTGAGTTCTCCCGTCTATTAGCAATTGTTCTTAGCATTTTTCTGTATTTATCTCCAGATTTTCTCTCTGACCTTCTCCTTTTAGATAGTTTACATAATTATGATCAGACACGATGTAGTTTCACACCCTGCTGTTTTTTTCTTTCATATACTTGTATAAGAATGTCATAAAACTTTTTTTTCATGAAATGGAAATGGTCTTTTGAACTTTATACTCTAATTAGGGAGTTCTGCATAGTTTTCTTTGCACACATGCATGCAAATATTGTGGCATTTATTTATGGTTTCAATTACACTCTTAAAGGAAGTTTTTAGCATTCACCCCAAAAGCTACCCTTAGTGACCTTTATCATTCACTGGAGAACTTATTCTTATTATGTCCCCAAAATAGTAATAGTATAATCTTTTTTTTTTTTTTTTTGAGACAGGGTCTCGCTTTGTAGTTCAGGCTGGCCCTGAGCTCACTATGTAGCTCAGGCAAGCTTTGAACTCAGCAATCCTCCTGCCTCTGCCTCCTGAGTGCTGGGATGACAGGCGTGAGCCACCGCGCCCGGCCTTGTGGTATGTGGCGTTGATTGCTGGTGGGCATGAGTCACCACCACTTGTGCTTGCAAGGCAGGCACTGGAACCACTGAGCCAAATCTCTGGCCCCAATAATACAATCTTATAGATCCTTCTCTAGAACAGTTTATTCCCCAGAAAAAATCAAATCTCCAGATCAGGAACAGTTTTGGGCTGGAGAGGAGTTGGTACCTCTGGACCCTGAAGCACAAAGTGGGATGTGAGGGCTGGACCTTTGGAGTGTGTAGCCTGACACATGCGGGAATGAGATAGTTGAATCAGTTCTCTGGGCATTTGGGAAGAAAATCATCACAAGTCTTTGCTACTCCAGTATTAAGGTGGAAACTGTCTATCTTTGGAGTCAGGAAAATATGAGTTTTGATTCTGCACTTAACAGCTGTGTGTGCCTGGGCAAGTTGTTGAACCTCTCTGGGGTTGTCTTCTCTTACAAACAAAATCTAGAATAATAAGCATACTGAGTTCATCGTTAATGAAGAACTAAGTGAGACAATTTATGCAGAGCATTTGCTGTGCTATCCATAAATGTTATTTTGCTATTAAGATTGGGATTATGCCAGGCTTGGTGGCTCACGCCTGTAATCCCAGCACTCAGGAGGCAGAGATGGGGATTGCTGAGTTTGAGGCTTGCCTGAGCTATACAGTGAGCTCAGGGTCAGCCTGAACTACAGAGCGAGATCCTGTCTCAAAAAAAAATAAGAAAAGATTAGGATTATTATTATCATTCTCAGCTTTACCCAGATGTACTGAGATTGTATGCCAGAGACATAACAGCAAACATAATAATTATATCATATGTGTAGTCATCATGTGTATCAGTCACAGATATGTGGGTATCCACGTATTTCTTAAAGTGTTATGATCTGTGTAGTTCCTAAAATCTGTGCTGGCTTTTCTATACAGAAAGTGGGTGTATTCAGATGGGACACAATTAGGGCATCCTAGTGGGGGCTCCGACAGGGCAGTTTAGGGCACTTTATTCCTGAACATGGGCCCAAGAAGTCAGCTTTTAGGATTAAGAAGGTTTTTTGGAGCAAGAGATGCAAACACTAAAGAGATCTTTCCCAGAGAGCAGTTCATAGTCCTGAGTGCTTATGGTGCCACTATTGCTAGTGTGGATTTTCCTGTGGACTGAGGAAATTGTGATTTGCTTTCCAGGATACTCTTTTTCAGAAGGACACATCATCTCTGGATAAGAATTGCTCTCTCAAGAACAAGATCAGAGAAGAGAGAAGACTTATCTAAAACCAGGGCTTAGCCAAGGAGGAATGGCTGAATAATAAGATGGAATAAATATTCCAGATGAAATATTCATAAGCACAGGAAATAGGATTCGTGCTTAATAAAATGATCTTGCTAAGTTTCCACCCCGTTCCCCCTCCTCTGGAAATTATGCCCCCATCACCTCTCTCATGTGAACATTAAAATATATAATTAATGCTCATTGTTAATAATACATTTCTAATTTCCAGTTGCAAAAATATAGCTTTTCCCTCTCTTGGAAGATCACTTATATTTTTGTCATTAACATTTTGTCATAAGAAGCAAGAGTGATTTAAATGGACCATAAATCGACAGGCAAGCTGCTGGGCCAGACTCTTTGGGGAAGGGCTTCATTTATCAGCTGGGACCTAGCAGGTCTCTTCCGCTGATTTATGGGGAGAGGAATGAGAGAGAGAGAGTCCTAGGGAGGGAGGGGTCTGGGGGCCCTGGAGGATGAGTAATAATGAATAAAATACCTGGAGGTACCAGCTGTCAGTGTCAGAGTGACTCCTGCTGATAGAGGGATGAAGGTTCTGATTCCTGGTCCAGTTCCTGAGAGTATCTAGCTCCGCATTTCCATGATCTGGCCTCCCACTGTATATCTTTGGAGGCATCACTGCCAGGGGAAACGCAACACAGCCCACACCAAACTCTTTGTCTCACAGTGCTTTTTTATTTCAGTATATTCTCTTTCTTCTCCTCACTCTCAAACTAGAGACTTGGGAGTCAACCACTGACATGTGCTGCTTCCTGCTTCCCATGTCCAAACAACTGTAGCTCTTCAGAGATCTTCCTCTTATGCGGGCTGACTAGGTACCCACAGTAGCCTTCCAACATAGCCAAAACAGGATTTTAATCTTTTTAACGTGTATTTTCGATTGACATATAGAACTTGTACATGTTTGTAAGATAGAATGTCATGCGTTGGTTCACATGTGCATTGGGTAATGACCAAATGTGGTACATTCATGAAATAATACACAGCCATAGAAAGATAGAATTCTGATATAGAAAGACCCAGAGAACATTATGTGAAGAGAAATGAGCCAGGCACAGAAGGACAAATACTTAATAATTGCACTCAGATGCAGATCTAAAAGTGTGAATGTTCTAGAAGTTGAGAGTAGGACAGTAGTCATCTCCTCCTTCGAGTTTATGAAACTAGGAAGCTCATCCATAACCACACTGGTAAGGTTGTCCCCTTTTACCATGTTGCCATCAAAGCTTGTGGCTCTAAGGATTTGGGAGTCAGGGGTGTTGAATCAGTAGTCCAGTGTTCTTCCCAGCACCCCATCTTGGATCAGGAATCTGTTTCCTTCTTTGCCTTGCCCCCTCCAGTTTTGTACGAAGAAGGATAGTAAAGTCTATCTGGTTGCTTGGCCTTCTGTGCATTGAGGATTTCTCGCTCTCATTCTAACCAGTCTCCTTTTCCTTTGTTTTGATCAAAGTTTGTTGCTCTATATCCCATTCTCCAAGAATCTTTTGTGAGTTGGTCCATGAGGTGAGACAATGAAGCCGGGCCAATCGGCTCCCTCCCCTCATCCACCATGTCTCACTTCTGCATCAGAGGGAAAATGGCTCTGCTCATGTATCCAGGGATATCTAGGTTAGAATGTTAGATGCAGAGTTATCTCAGACATGTCAGGAACAATAGCATCTTTCATTTTGACTTTCTGGGGAAAAGCAGAAGAGAGTGGACATTTCAGAAGTGACATGTCCTACCTGAAAGCTCACTCTGTTTGGCCAAATGGGATGGTGATCAATGAATGACCTTTGGATTCTCCTTTTATGGACTACTGTGATGGGAAATATGTATCTGTGTGTATCATTTCACTTGGGCTATACACAGTTCTGTTTTGTGAAATCTTTTTTTTTAAGGGTTTTTTTTTTTTTTTTTGAGACAAGGTCTCGCTTTGTAGTTCAGGGTGGCCTTGAACTCACTATGTAGCCCAGGCAAGCCTCGAACTCACAGCAATCTTCTTGCCTCTGCCTCCTGAGTGCTGGGATTACAGGTGTGAGCTATCATGCCTGACATTATGTTATGTGATACTGGGTATTGAACTAGGGACCTTGCACTTGCCAGGCAGATGCTGGAACCGCTGAGCTAAATGCCCAGCTTTGTGAGACCCTTTTATGGGTGCAGAGTCTGATTCAAACAGTTAAGTAGTTTGCTCAAGATCACACAGCAAATCCATGACAGGCATGGACCAGAATCCAGCATATTCCAACACAGTATGAGTGGAGGGGGTCTGTGTTTGTGGCCACCAAAGTAAGTTCCAGGGATGGATGGTGAGGCTCACACATCTGGTTCTAACTGTGTGTGCATGTGTGAGCTCAGAGATCTTAGGATGAGCTAACCCATCTCAAAGGCCTTCTGTTTCCTAGCTGTAAAGTTGAGATAATGCCACCAGCCATCCTCCTTGTTTTTAACTTCAGAAGTGTTTAAGGACCCCTCCTCCCCAATTAGTGAAGCTACAAAAATACTTTGTGAATTATGAACTGCTATGCAGATGTTTGGCTGCAGAAACATAATTGGAGAAATTTTATCTCTTCAAATGATGTGGCACATGTTTGGAGGCATTTCATAGTAATGAGGAAAGGGACAGGATAATGAAGTCTGCGTATTTTTAGGATCTGGAAAAGTTGCGTCTGTTAAAAGTCTTTGGCTGCAAGTAACAGATATCAAATCTAAGCCAACATGGCATCTCAGAACATGTGGCCCATGATCATTAGAGATGTAAATGGACAAAGGCCAAGATGATAAAGCAGTGGTGAGGGCTGTTACTAAAGATGAGTGGATTGCTGGCTGCTTCTTCATAGGATGTCAGGTTTTCTGGGCATCCAGGTCGTGCCCTTTTGCTCTGTGTTACTCAAGGTTGGCCTTCCTCAGGACTGGTTTTCTTTCTAGCAACCATGAAATGTGTCACTTGATAATTTTGTGGCCACAGGTCCCTTCAGAGACTAACATCCCAGGCTGGGAATTGGTCTGCGGATAATGTGTCCTTTGGGAACACGGTTGAACTTCTCCCACAGGTCTGGCTTTCCTGTGCCCCAGAAAGACCGATGGGTTCACAGAGAGGATCAGAGAGCCTTCCTGAGATAGCCTATCTCTTTCTCATGAACAGCTTCATGTCTCCTAAACAGACTGATTTAGCTCCTCTGGTCTGAGGTTCTGTCCCCTAAATGGACATAAATGGCCTTTGTCATTCCTTCTTCCCTGAATGAGCTGGGTAGACTTTATAGAGGGCTCATACCCCAAAGTCTCTGTTGGTCTGTTGGTCTGATCACGGTGCCTGAGCTCCCTGTTCTTTTATTGGAGAGTCCAGATGAAACCAGGTTTTGACAACAGACATGTCTGAAACTCAGATTAGAACTTCCACTCTCCAAAATAGAACCATCTACCTTCAATTTGTGATTCAGATTTCCTGGGGCCTGTGTGTTCTGTAGTGAAATATCCCTCAAATCATCCTAAATTTGGTGAAGGAGCCTGTTTTCTGAAGAGCGTGAACTGTTTCAGAGGAGCTCTCTTGTAGAGGAAAAGGTGGAGTGGGCATGCCTGCCCCTCCCCCCTCTCCCTGCCCCTCCCTCCAGTCAGAAGCTTATTCATTTCTTCCCTCTTTGGAACTTGCACTGAGCAGCTTCTATTTGGGGCTGTGCTATAAGCATTCTGCTGGTTCTGTTATATGGGTCTCCTCAGCAGCTGCCTCTCTGCTGATGTCTGCTCTTTAACAATTTATGCTGAAATTAATGTGTGTCGGCTCAGTCGCTGCTGTTATTTCCAATTGTGTTTCTTTGGAGGAAACAAGCCTATGGACATATGTTGTAAGAGCGAAGCCAAAGATCTGATTCTATCTATGCTGATGAAATAAGAAATACAACCTGGGGCAGAGCAGGATGGGGTTATGCATGCATGTATGAGGCCTTTGGGGGTTAGCTAATACCGAGGTTCATAACGATGCTCTTAGCAGGATATATTTTTACTCACTGAACTTTAAGATGACTTTGAGGGCTTGATCCACCCAGCTCTTGTCTCTTTGCTGGTTGTCAAAGTGAACCCAAAACACACAAACGGTTTTTGTAGGCCAAGGTCTTCTATTTGTGACCCCTGAAAGCTATAGGTTTTTCAGAAATGCGGAGACATCATGGGGCAGGGACAGTGTTGGTTTCTGGTTCTTGGCTTGGGTACTAGATTGCTCACTACTCCCCTTTTTGCCTAGAGATACTCTTTTTATCTGTGTTAAAAATGGAGTTCCATGTTTCCTATTTTGGAGAAAATTATGTAAAGTTTTGAGCAATAGAGACAGACTATTTTACTGGGGGAAAAAAGAATTCAGTAAAGAAAAATTAGAGAAGTAAGGGGGAAGCTGGAAAACCAAGCTGAGGGAGGCCAGGGGGAGGGACCAGCGGACCAGTGTGACTTCTTGGGACCCCAGCATTGGGCTCCAGGGGTCTGGAGTCAGTGTTTTAGGAACTGCTCAGGAATCTCTGTGTGGGTTTCCAGCTAAGATTGGCTTAGACTAGAAGGAGAACTAGGTTGGGTACGTAGTCTCTCTCATAATGTGATACATTTTTATAGTAAGATAAGATACTGACCTGAAAGATAATCTTGAAAACCGCTAAATGAAAAAATGAACAAGCTAGGGCACCATTTATCCTGCTTATTGTCCAGCAAGAAACAACTAGATCTCACTCACACCTCATCGCCCCACCTACCTCTGGGACTATGGTCTAGCTGTGCCTCCCCTTGGTTTGCTCGGGTCTTTGCTCGGGGTCGGGGGCCACTGGAAATGACTGGCAACCCAGTCAGTGTAGGAGGAGTGGTCCCCAAAGAGAATTGAGATGATATGGTCAAAGGAGGTGATTGTGGATGTCGAGTGGGGATACATAGCCCTCCACAAAAGAGTGACGTAGTGCACACAATTTCTCTTCAGAACTGGGTTAAAGAACACACCAGTCTGGGTTTTCACATGAGAAGCATAGGTAAGTAGATAGACAAGGGGGTCTTAAGGTATGGTGTGGCCCTTAACAGCAGTGCCACTGTCAGCTGGGAACTTACCAGAAAAGTGAATTCTTAGGCCCTGCCCAGACATCCTGCCTGAGAAACTCTGGGCTCGGGTCCTGGAAGCCCGAGTTTTAACAGATGTTCCCTGTGAGCCTGGTGCACACAGAAGTTTGAGAACCGGGATTCAGTCAGCTACTCGGTGCCCCAAGTAAATATTTCAGAACTTTATTCCTCCGCTTCCAGCATTTGTTCTCCCTTGGTTTCCCCGCTGAGCAGTGGGAGGTCCTCGGGATGCAAAGCTCCTGCTGACCTCGTGAGTGTCCCCAGCAGCATCTCCTGTCCCTTTAATCTTCTGGCTTCGGAAATGTCCAACAATCTGGTATAGAGGAAAAATATCACAGCACAGAGTCCAAGGAATTCTATTTGTCATGAATAATTTACAGAGGCTGAAAATTGCAAGTGTCTCAGGAGTTGCTTTGACGGTGTTAATTTGTAAACTACTGTCTTGCTCGACCCTCATCTCAGGATGCTCTTTTCACAGTTTCAGTGACCTGTGGGCAGCCATAGTGTAGAAATATGAAATGGAAAGTTCCGGAAGTAAACAACCGCTCCTGTATTTTTTTTTTTTTTTTTGAGACAGGGTCTCACTTTGTAGTTCAGGCTGGCTCTGAGCTCACTATGTAGCCCAGGCAAGCCTCGAACTCAGCAATCCTCCTGTCTCTGCCTCCTGAGTGCTGGGATTACAGGCGTGAGCCACCATGCCCGGCAACAGCTGCTGTATTTTAAAGCGTATGCCCTTCTGAATAGTATGGTGAAATTTTCAGTGCCCTTGCTCTGTCCTGCCCATATTTGAATCACCCCTTTGTCTTGCATATCATGTACACTGGTGAATAATGAATCAGCCAGTCACCAGTTCACTTACCAGACCGAGTGCCCTGGTGTTACCGTACTTACTTACTGCCTGTCCTTCAAAATGGCCCCAAAGCACAAAAGTAGTGATGCTGACAGTTCAGCCATGTCATAGGTGTCTACGTATCAGAAAAACACAATACTCTCGATTTGGACACACACACACACACACACACACACTTGTTTGAGTGTGTGTGATCACAGAGTGTGATCAAAGTATACAGTATTTAAATTAAAAAATTGTTGTGATAAAGGACACATTACCATTAATCTCCCTAAAAATACTCCCCCTTGATTATAGCGTTCTTATCCCACTCTAGAAGTCTCCTTTCTTGAGTGGTTTCATGAGGTGTGACCAAAAATACTGCGAACGCTGTCCAATGGAAAGGCAGCTCTTAGAAACATGATAGTGTGTCCGCACCCTCCTTATTCCCCTGTCCTGGCACCACGTGCCCTGTAGCTCTTCTCCAAAGGAAAAATGATCATGTAGGATAAATATTTTAATTGACTCAGAAAACAGCACAGCACAACTAAAGACACCAAAGAGGACTTCCAGAAAGGCCTCAGAAAGTGGTGAGAGTAATGGTGTAAGTGTGTTTGAAGCGAGGGGGTTAACAACAATGTAAGTTTTATAAAGGCGGACATTCACAGCACCTTTTGATCACAGTGCCTACGTTCTCATAGGACGAACGTCCTCTGAGCCATAGACAGCACCATTTGGTCATGGGTCACCATCCCGTCGTTCCACACATCCCCCTGGTGCCCAGGCTGGGTGTCAGGCCGCAGCAAGCTGCCCCTCACTGCTCGCTGAGATCACCGCAGTTCCCTTTACGGGTGGGAGTAGTGTGCGTAGAGACACACAGTGCTTCCTTGGGATTCAGGGTCTTGCTTTTGCCATGTGCTGTGTAAAGTAGAGCTCCGTGCACACAGGAGCTTTCTACTTGGGTCTGGCCCCTTTCAGAGCATAGCTGCCCATGAGCTGTATCTGCTGCTCTAAGCAGTCTCTAATAGACCTGTTGAATTGCCAAGCTGGATTGTTGCAGTTACTCTTCAGCCTGCGGGTGCCCTGTGCATTTGGAGGCAGTTGTTTCTTTGACCTCTCCCCAGGAAATCCACAGAACTGTTCAGTACTATCTGTTGTTAAATCATCCCCCTGGGTAAGAGGTGGGGTTGCTGTACTGCCGCACACTCGGGGAAGAACTCAGGGCGTGCTCTGTTCTCTGGATAGTTGGCCCTTTGAGGACTTGCAAGAGGTGACTGCCATGTAAAACCAACCACCAGGGAATGTAGACTGAGACAGTGTCTCTAGGCAGGAGCTGAGATCCACCTGCACTTCCATCCCCAGTGGAACATGCTGGGGAATTTTCTGGTGAGCCTGAGTGCTGAAACCTTTCATAATGTCTAGGAAATTGGACATGAATGCAGATTATTTCAGTCATCATAAATATTTCGGTCTTTCCTTCCAAATTAGTGAATGAGTTCAGGGGTCTGAAGGTTGAGAAACTTGGCCTCAAGTTCTGCACAGTACCTCAGTTTCACCAATTCAGAAGACTTGGAGTTGAGTGTAATGAAGAAAATCTCAAGGGCTTTGTGCACTTCTAGTCTTGTGTAAGTGTTAAAATTCTGAAAGAGGCTCTCATATTTTATGGCATTTCAATTGCAGCAATTTATTTTTTAATATTCAGCTTTCTTTTTTATCACCATTACTATTTGACATTTGGGGCTTTTGGGATATTTCAATCCAGTCTCAGCACCTTTTTTTTTTTACCTCAAAAGCAAACTTCACTGGACATCTTTAATTGGCTGTTTCAATTCAGAGCAAAATAAAATTTAGAAACATCTCTTACCTGAAACCCCTTAAAAAACTAAATTACCCAATCCATTTTCCTGTAATAAACTTCAGTAGCTCTTATTGGTCCTTGTGGATGCCAGCTGAGAATTTGAATAGCTGTTTTATCAAACACCTCACATAAGTTAGATCCATATCTAAAAGGATCGTGGGATGAGCCACATGTGTACATCAACTGCTTGGATATCGGTGGCCATATGCTTTACGAATACCCACTGACATTTTGGTGCCTTTGCTGGGCTAAGCTGGCTAGTGGAACCATCCTGTGTAGGAGTCACACTGGCACAACATGGCACCTGCTTGGTGAACACTGGTTATCTAGACATGCAGGCATAAGAACATGAGCTTTCGTGTCTGAGAGACCCACGTGAAGATCTCGTTTCTGCCATGCGTTTTGTTTTTACTTTGAAGGAACTGGCTGATATGATTTTGAAGGCTGGTGCTCCAGTCTGAATCTTGCATGTCCCCAAAGGCTTGTGTATTAAAGGGTTCAGTGCCTGGGGTGGGACTTTTGGGAGGTGGTGGAGTCTGCAGGAAGTGGGGCAGAACTGGAAGGCTTCAGCTCAGCCAGCACATGCCCTTGCAGGGGATAGCTGGATCCTCTTGCTTTCTGGCTGTGGGGAAGATGGTTTTCTCCACAATGTGCCCCAACGTGATGAGCTGCCTCACCACACACTCAGAGCAAGAGGGCTGGTTGATCATGGATTCAAACCAATGAAATAAACAGTACAACTTAGAGCCATAATGAGCCTTTTCTCTTGGGTATTTGTCATGATGATCGAAGCCTGAAGGCTGCAAGCACTGAGCCTAAGAAGAACTGAGGTTTTAGGTGGAGCCCAAAGGCCAGAAAAGAGCAACACCTGGTTTGGAACGGGGGGAGTTCTCTCCTCCTTGGGCCAGTCAGTCTTTTTATTCTAGCTGGGCCATGAGTGAACTGGGCCATGTCCCCCATTAGCAAGGGTGGCTGGCCTTACTCAGTCCACCAGTGAAGCGGTGCCACCCAGAGACTCCCCCACAGACACACACAGAGTCACATTTGACTGTGTGTCTGGGGACCCTGTGGCCCACTCAGGATGACATATACAGTTAACCATCAAAATGCCTAATTAAAACTCATCTCATGAATTTGATACAAATCTTTTCCTCTTAACAAGCAGAAGTAGTGAGGAGGCTGACTGAGAACGTAATTTAATACCTCCTGCTCTCACTCCAGGAGCATTCTGGAGTGAGATCATAGGAAGAGGAACTGTTTGTGATGGTGTGGGGCGCAGCACTGGGACACCAAAGAAAGCAGCTGGATATCGTTCAGTCTCTGGGCTTCTCTCACACTTACTGAGCTGGTCCTTGTGCAGGATGTGAGGCAGTATGCAAAACAGAAGCAAAACAGCCGTGGGCACGGAGGCCCAGGATACACCCCCTCGTGAGAGGCTGTGGGCACCAGTGAGTTTCAGGGCAGCTCAATCCAATCAGTCCACAAATAATGGTTTGTCCCAACTGTGGTAGAGTCTGGATACTCTCACAAGTGAGCCAGAGACCTTGCTTGCTAGTGTCAGGATAGTTTGGTGAACAGGTGCTAAATTGGGAGAAGTGAAGTGTTCCCGGAGTGGCGATGGTGGGCTGATCAAATCTACCCAAGAAAAGGAGACGTTGATCTGCGCTTTCAAGGACAAAGATATGTTTCTGCATATAGAGCTAAAAGGAGGAAAGTAACAGACTTTTTGCTTGTTGTGTGATAGGTATTTCCACATATCTCATGTTCTCTTGGGTAAATCTTATTTCTTTTTTAAAATATTTCTTTATTGGTACAATTTATATACATCTCACAATCACACATAACATCAGGGAATTTGTACCAATATACAACCCAAGTTAATTCTCATTTTTACCCATATCCCTACCCACCCACACACGCCCATCCACTATATGCATGCTCTTTTATTTTCTTTCAGAATCATATTTATTCCTTCCCCTCATTACATTACCACACCAAATTTCCTTTGGAAACATCCCATTCTACAAAAACTGTCATACTTTCTAGAGCTCATTTGCACCTATAGGTGCTCATATCAAAGAAGAGATCCGGTATTTGTCTATCTGTGATCTATTTATTTCACTTATTAGTGTGTCCTCCAGGTGTATCCACTTGCACATAAATGAATCCATCTTGTCATTCTTTTTTTTTTTTTTTTGAGACAGGGTCTCGCTTTGCAGTTCAGGCTGGCCCTGAGCTCACTATGGTGCCCAGGCAAGCCACCGTGAAC
>PVIC010011434.1:0-41427 GCA_004025085.1 Thryonomys swinderianus | reverse complement strand
GGTTCCGGCGCCTGCCTCGCAAGCGCAAGGTCCTGAGTTCGATCCCCGGTAACCACATATAATGCTGGGTGTGGAGACACGCCCACCAACAATCAACACCGCATACCACAATGCCGGACGTGGTGGCTCACGCCTGTCATCCCAGCACTCGGGAGGCAGAGACAGGAGGATTGCTGAGTTCGCGGCGGCTTGCCTGGGCTACACAGTGAGCTCAGGGCCAGCCTGAACTGCAAAGCGGGACCCTGTCTCAAAAAAGCAAAAAAAAAAGAAGAAGAAAGATGACAGTGACCTAAACAAAGGTGAGGACATATTGGAGGAGGCCAGCATGGTAGATGCATAGACTGCACAATTGGATGGCAAAGATCAGTGTAGAGTCTCCGGTCAACACTGAGCAACTGCAGATTTTTAATGTTCTAATTTTATGAATGAAAGTATAAATCATACTAAGCTTTCATGCCTTTAATTTTACCTTGAATATTTTATCAAGTGTTTGGCAGGTATTTGTGCTTTTTTTGTTTCAGTGCCATGGCTAAGAGCACTCCACGCACCCAGAACTCTTCCCTGACCCTGGGGCCTCATCTCTATTGCTGAAACCCCTCTGTCCCTTCCTGGACCCCATCTCTGGCCATCTCTGTTTCTGCCCTTAAACTACTCATCTATTTAGTAATTTTTCTCTTTTGTGGTATTGTAGTTGAACCCAGGGGTGAGCTACTCTATCTGTATCTGATTATACTTTTAAAAAATTAATTTTATTGGTACACTTTAGATATATACGGTGACCACATTCATCAGAAGGAATTTGGACCTGTGCATACTATATCTTGATTCTTTTATCCCTATCCCTCTCCCCTCCCTTCAGCCTCTCTTCCCCTCCTTAATTAAAATGTTTTCCTTTTTTTTTTTTTTTGCTTTTTGGAGACAGGGTCTCACTTTGTAGTTCAGGCTAGCCCTGAGCTCACTATGGTGCCCAGGCAAGCCGCTGCGAACTCAGCAATCCTCCTGTCTCTGCCTCCCGAGTGCGATTACAGGCGTGAGCCACCACGTCCTGCACTGTGGTATGCGGTGTTGTCGGTGGGCGTGTCTCCACGCCTAGCATTCTATGTGGTTACCGGGGATTGAACTCAGGACCTTGCGCTTGCGAGGCAGGCGCCGGAACCACTGAGCTAACCCTCCGGCCCTTGCATTTTTTTCTTTATATTTTCCTTTTATTTTCTTTCTCCTTCCTTTTCCCTTATCCTCTCCCTGTTCTCCTTCCCATTTGAACATTTTCTTCCTATTTCCCAATATCTGTTACACATTTTGGTCCATATTTACGCTTTTAGTTTCTCACATTAGAGAAACAATGTGATATTTAAGTGTGTGTCCACTTTATTTCACTTCAGAACATGATCACAAGCTCCATTCACCTAGATATGTCTCAAGTTTATCCTTCTTTGTGACATAGTAGTACTCCACTATAGATTTATATTTTAAATTTCTTTTTTTTTTTACCCATTCATCCATTGATGGGCATTTGGGTTGTTTCCAAGGTTTGGCCGTTGCAAACTGTGTTGTTATAAACAGAGATCTGCATATATCACTGTGTATGAGGCCTTTAGTTCTTTCAGGAAGATACCGAGAAGGGGAATAGCTGGATCAGATGCCATTTTACTTTCTGAGACAAGATCTCACTTAATTGCTAGGGCTAGACTTTCGATCCTTCTACCTCAGCTTCCCAGAGTGCTGGGGTTACAGGGGTGCGCGAGCCTCCGTGTTTGACTTAGTCTGTGACTGTTCTGGAGTTCCACAACATGATCAGATTATAGTTTCCAGAGATCACTCTGGCTGTTATGGAGACGTTTAGACAGGATGGGCCCAGACTACATGCAGGGGGACGACTTAGGAGGGCCTTACGTTCATGTAGATACAGTCATACTGGATGTCTCCTACATTTGATTTTATTGCCTTGACTTTTTTTCATCTTTTATTTATTTATGCACATTTTAAGCCAGAGTCTGATCGTGTTCCTCAAGCTGACTTTTAATTTCTGGACTAAAGTGATTCTCCTACCTCAGCTTCCCACATCTTTGGGTCTGCAGGCCTGGGCCACCATACCCAGTCTTCCTTTTAAAAATGTAAATGAAGAGCCTGGGATTTAGCTCAGTGGCTCCAGCGTCTGCCTAACCCTTGGTGTGGAAACCCCAGGCAGCAAGGTCCCTGTTCTGCACTTCCCTCAAGATGCTGTGTTAGCTTCCTGTGGCTACAGTAGTAAATTGCCACAGATTGGTGGCTGAACAAAGCAAAAGTTATTCTGTCCTGGTTCTAGAGACCAGAAACCTGAAGTCAGGTCATGGGGCCAAAATCAAGGCGTGGACCTGCCGCCTCCAGAGGCTCCTGTGCAGCAGCCAGTCCCGCTGGCCGTGGACTCTGCCTGGAATGGCCGCATCTGCTAGTCTTGAAGGCCAGCATCTTCAAATCACTTCTGCTCTGACTTGGCAGGGCCTTCTCAGCCTAAATAGAGATTTTTTTTTTTTCTTTTTTGGAGACAGGGTCTCGCTTTATAGTTCAGGCTGGCCCTGAGCTCACTATGGTGCCCAGGCAAGCCGCCGCGAACTCAGCAATCCTCCCGTCTCTGCCTCCCGAGTGCTGGGATGACAGGCGTGAGCCACCACGCCCAGCATTATATGTGGTTACCGGGGATCGAACTCAGGTCCTTGCACTTGCAAGGCAGGCGCCGGAACCACTGAGCTAACCCTCCGGCCCCTAAGTAGAGATTTTGTGAACTTGTCAATACTGAAAGGAAGCCTGTCAAAGAACAGTGAGAAATGCAGAGCCTCACTGACTCCCTTTCGGAAGATGACTGGACTGAAGTGGCTGCCTGCCAGCTCCAGAAAAATCACTGGAGACGCTTCCACAGGAGCTGCTGGGTCTCAAGCCGCCCCCTGCTCTCAGACTCTTCCTGGCTTTCCAGCTCTCAGGCAGCAGGTGGCATGCATTCCCTCTGTGTTCTATTCTGAAGACAAAAACTGGTCAGTTAAGACTAGAGAAAAAAAGTAAATTCAGATATTGGATGTTTCATAAATTGGTTATTCAGTAAATTGGCCATTTGGCAAATTGTCTTTCTACAGTTTGGCTCTTAGTGAAATCAGCTTGCTTCCCGGGAAACAGTATGGCACTCTAGGCTGCAGTCAGTTCTGCTTAGAGCAGGACTGCACGGTCTCCTCTGCTTCCTCTAAGCTGTGCAGATGTAGATGTTGGCCTTGTAGGAAACTGGTCTGAGTTTGGCTGCTCACAGGCTAGGTCCTGTTGGGAATAAGGAGGAAGAAGCAGTAAGAGTGGGCAGGTACTCCCCACTTTAGGTCCTAGCTCAGGGGAACCCCAGTGTTGGCCTGTAGCTGAGCCTCCCTGTGTCGCCCAGAGCCACACCGACAGGTAGGCAGTCACGTGCTATACACAAGACTGCACTAGCATAGGACAGGCAGTGTACGATGGTAGGACTGTGAGAACCACCTTTGTGGTCATGAGATTAGTACGTACAATAACTGGTTATATATGCCTGGAATATTCTATGCAGTCCTGTTGGCTATTATTTAAATATTGTTTTGACATGATTACTAATCCTGTTTTTATTATACTAACAATGCCTATACATACTGATAGTAATACCACCTTTTTTTTCATTTGTTGTATAACTTTGGGTATGGGTACTTAAACTCCTTTGGAGACAGCTTCTTTTGTGGGTACGTGACACACTTCTGGGTTTTTTGTAACTTCAAAAGCCAGTTCTGATCGCTTAACATCAGTGGGATGTATATTGGCATAAATACAGCCACAGACCACCATTCCACCAGCTGGACTTCTCACTGCTATGCCTTCTGGAAGCCTAGGGGGTGGATGACCACAGGAGACCCTATGGATTCTGAAAATGAATACTGCCAGAATAGTAGCTGTTTCAGTGGAGTAAAAAGAAAAGAAATCCCAAAGAAAAATAATTGAAGAGAAGTAGCAACAGGAAAGGAAAGCTGTAAGTTTGTGCCTACCAACTGTATGAATTGCTTATTACCTAAAGCCTGGATGAAAGTGTGGTCTATTTCTGTGCATAGTGTCTTCCACAGTAATGCTGGAGTGCTTAAGAAGCACTGTTACTTCCTCTAATCACATGTTGCAAGCAGTCTGCGTAGGCTTCCAGAGCAGCACTCCTGGTTGAGCTCATATTGAAGGAGTTCCTAACGTCTGCTTTAGCATAAGTGATCCAGCTAGGTGTGGCTGTATGTGCACCTCGGTCTGGTTACAGGAATTACCGACTTAAAAGCTGTTGTGTCCCTCCCTGCAGTGAGGTTAAATGGAAAATTGACACCAAACCAAATTAATTACAAAGCCAGACTAAGTTATTTAGAATTAAAAAGTAAGAGAACAGGGATTGGAGCTAAAACCAATTCAGTGGCCCTGATAAATCCTTTCCCAGGTTGGAAAAGTCTGGCCCAGAAGGCACAGAAGGGGCTGGTGCGCCTGGCAGCATCATGCAGAGGCAGGTGCCAGGCTGCTGGCCATGCCAAGGGAGTTTCCCAGGCTCCTTCTTCCAATGTAGGCAGTCACTTGGGAGTCTGGGTGGCATGCACATGCAGGGCACGGCACTGGGCTCCCGTGGCCTACAGGAGCTCTCTGGACCCAAGAGTGAGCCGCCCTGCACCACAGGAACACCCGCTGTGGGGGCAGATGGCGCAGACTGGGACACGGAGCCAGGAGCCAGTGCACTGACAGCGCAGGACCGATATGATCTTCACTGTGCTCATTGGCTGTATTTTCTAAAGATTTCTGCAGTAAGCAGAAGTTAGTTTTGGTTAATTTTTCAAAGAACTTCCTATAGCTTGTCAAGTCCCTACAATAGCACAAAAATTTAGCTCCCCACTGAGGGGAGTGAAATGCTGGTAAGTCCGCAGTCCTTGAGTGGCAGCAGCAGCTGTCTTCCGAGGCTCACGCCAACCGGGAGGAAGGACGTTGCTCCTGTCCGCTTCGGTGCCCAGCCTGTGTTAGATTCAAAGAGAAAGGGCAGCAGTTCTGCAGTCTTCTTTGTGTCATCCCTGACCAAGACGTAAATGCCTTCAGATTGTCCTGCCTGGAACAAGAAAGCAAAGCAAAGGCAGAGAGCATGAAGAACACGCGGAGCTGGGCCGCAGCACTGCAGGGAGAGTTGTTTGTTTCGGCATCTTAACACTGTGCGTGAAATACAGTGAATATATAAAAATGTGAATGAAATATAGTGACGAATTATTGGAAAACAACCCATGTGTACCCGCTTCTGAAATCCAGAATAAGAACATCACCAGCACCCAAGACACCCTTCGCAGTCCCAGCTCCCTCCTCTAGCATCGCCGCCCTGCTTCCCTGAAGAGGCGACTGTGGTTTGGCTGAGCCTCGTTTGGGGCCCTAAATGGAGCCAGACACTGCGTCTGTCCACCCTCCCTCTCCACCGCACCGTCCGTGGTGACAGCCCTTTCAGCTTTGTTGCTGTGATGTCCCATCATGGTGCCTGTCAGCACCCTTTCCGTTCTGGCTCTGGTGGCTCTGCGGCTGTCTCCGGCACGTGACAAGTGACATGGTGTGGATCCTTCCCTGGTGTCCAGAGTGTGGCTGCCGCCAGCAGCGTGTGCACTGCCTCCTCCCAGGCTGGGCAGAGCATGAACGGGGCCTGTCCCTGGCCGGGCGGCAACTCCCCAGAGCTGTCCCGAGCATCCCACTGATGTCACAGGAGCAAGCACCTTTTCCAGCCTTGTTGATATTTGTAGTTTACTCCTGTGATGTTCACCAGCTGTTCTGACCGTTGTTTTACCTAGAGTGCCTACTCATTCAGTTACCCAGTTACCATCTGAGGGTCACTGTTCAGGGAGATGCCGGGACTTAACCCATGTTCCGCCGCCAGGAGGACCTGACAGCTTGGAAGGCAGATATATATAAACAATACATAGGTCGGGTGGTTCCCAGATGGGCCGACGGTCTCAGTCCTTCCAGGGCCTGGCACTGGTCTGTGCCCCGTGCACTTTTTTAAGGATGGAATGAGGCATTTTCAGAAGAGTGTGAAAGGGCCTACGGGGCTAAGTGCTGAGCTGAGAAGCCCAGAGCCTGGAAGCACAGAGGCACCGGCTCCCTCCCAGGGCCAAGATGGCTTCAGCAAACCAGGGGCAAAGAAGTGCGTCCTGGGCCCAGGAAGGAAAGAAGAAAGCCCGCCCGGTGAGGCGCGGACAAATTGGGCCGGCGAGGGACGGAGCCTCGGCGCTCTGGGCCCCTTCGGGGAAGGCCCACTTGTCTCCAGGCAGCTGGAGGCGCGACAGGGCTGCAGTAGGAAAGAGGCGGTGGCCGGAGTGAACCGAGCCGCCTGCGCGCCGCGTTCTCCGGGCCGCCCGAAGGAGGGTGGAGCAGCTGCAGTGAAGCCGGGAGAAGGCGCTGCCCCGGGCCCTACCTGCCGGGAGCGACGGACGCAGCTTGCCGCCCACTTTGCCCTGCTCCCTGCCCTGTCTTGCTGGTGACTGCGACCTCGGGGTGCAGAGCGCCAGCGGACTCGCTGCGAGCGGCCGGCGCTGCCGATCGATCGGTTCAGCTTGGAGCACAGCGCCGCGCTGTGGCCTGGCCGCACAGCCCAGAGCCCTCCTCCCGGGAACTCGGCGGAGGCCGGCTTTTCGAGGAAACGAAACTGAAATTGACCCAGAGCCATCTTGCCCTAGAGAAGGCCATGGACCCGCCGCAGGTAAGGGCCGTGGCTGCCCTGCTGCGCTGGGCTGGGCTGGCCTGGCCTGTGCGGGGCCCGGTCATCAGCCCGGCTCCCTTCCGCGCCAGGCCTGCCGGCCGGGCCTTCCCACCCCTGAGAACCTCCAGGAGACCAAGTCCAGCTCGCAGCAGCCGGAGGAGGGAGTCAGTAGCTGCATTCAGGGCCTCAGCCGGGAGTACAGGTGGCCAGGCCACGAGCAGCGGCTCCCGGGTGGGGCGGGCCGGAGGCGCCCGGCCAGAACGGAGCTGCAGGAAGGACCAGGAACCCGGCGGGGCTGCCCAGGGCCGGGAGGGCCTGCTGGGGACGTGGGAGCGCTCTGCTTCCGGGCTGTGGTGAGCCGTGGAAACTGAGCGCAAACTGCGAGGTGCAAATCGCGCCTGGGTGTTCAGAGTTACACACTATTACTGTGTCTGTCTCTAAGGCTTTCTCTAGAGGGATCAGACCCTCGGTGCGGAGGAAAAGCTGCTCCGTACACCCGGTGTCGCTCTGAGAGCCCAGGCGGAGGCGGGGCACCTCCTGATGAAATACAGGAGTTTGCTGGAGAAGTAGACAAGAACCCGGAGGGTCTGGTAACGCCCCCTTCAGTGGCCTTCAGCACTGCTGTCCCCAAGTCAGCCTGGTGCTTCGGGATAGAAACGCAAAACTAATAATCTTTCTACTTCTAATACCTCCTAAAAAGTTGCTAAAGGATCATCTTTTCTCTGTTTATCCCAGTGTGTACATGTGAGTGTTCATGAGGTTCCCTTTTGTATACAGTAGGAGAGATTAAAGCATTTACCCTGCAACTTGCCTTTTTTGTTTTAACTTGTTCTTAACTAAATCTATCACGTACTTATAAAAGCTACTGTTCCACAGCATGAATGTTTTTAACTTTTGCAGTTCTTTTAAAGGTGAACACTCAAGTATTTGCCAGACTGGCTGAGAGTAACAGTTTAAATCTATATATTATTTAGCTAGAAAATGATTTAACCACCTTGAGACAAAGTGTTTTTGGGAAAGGGTCTCTCTGTGTAGTTCAGGCTGGCCCTACACTCCTGGCCATCCTGCCTCAGCCTCCTGAGTGCTGGGATTGCTGTGTGGAGCACCACGCTGGCCCCCCAAAAAGTTGTTTTTCCAAGGTCACTTTAAGAGCCGCTCAGAAAACCCTGAGGTTCCCAACTGAACTGTCTGCCTCTCCTGTGCCCTAGCAGTGTGGGGCCGGGGTGTGTGACGGGAGAAGGCGGACTGCGTGGGGAGGGATGTCACAAATTCAGCAAAGGTTAGTGTAGTGTCAGCTTTGCGCCAGGTGCTGACAAAGGTGACTGAGGTGCAGCCTTTCCCCCCTGGAACTCACTGTGGAGTCACCTACCACCCCATCACCTCCGTGCTCTGAAGACTAGGCGTGGAGCCAAGCGTAATTTCTAAGGCATCCATCTAGTTTACTACTTACTTTTCAGATATACTGTATTCTGTGTGCGCCATCGGTATGTTTTAAACTCTAGTAGCTCTGGTAAAAAGCAAGTGCTATAACAGGTGTTCGGGCAGGGGAAGCTCTGTGGTAACGAGGGGCGGGGTCTGGAAGACACATGTCACAGATGGTGCAGAGCCCCCGACAGCGGCCTGTTGGGACTGTGGGCGATGGGGCCAGCTGCTGGCAGGCAGCAGACACGACTCGGGCTTCTAGTTGTAATAGCCCAGGAGTAAGAACAGGAGAGGGGACCGTCTTCCAGTTGGGTCCGGAACGTGGCGTTTTGAGATAGTGGCAGGGTATCTGAGCACTGGTGTCTAGCTAGGTAATCGGATCTTAAGTTTATGCCCATGCAGGTTGTAATCCCTGGAACTCATTTGGGTTAGAGTTGCATAAGAGGGCTAGTTTAGGTTGGGAGGTGCTGGAAAGCAACCTGGCTGACCGTGCGCTCGAGGCAGGAGGAGGAGCCTGTGAAGCCAGAACAAGAGGGTGCCAGTGGAACCAGGTCCTGGCAGAGTTAGGACTGGAAGTCGCAGAGGCACAGGGAAATTATCAGAAAAGAGCAGGAGTCAGCGATCCGTGGCTCACAGCCAAACCAGGGCTCTCCCTGTCTTTGTAATTAAAGTCTTGTGCATCATAGGGGCTGCCCTTCCATAGTACCGTTACTGGCCCCCGGAAGAGAGGTCCAGGGTCCAAGGGCGGGGGGTGGCCTGGGATAGAGCCATTGAGAGAACAGCTGGACAAGCCAAGCGGAGGCAGAAAGGGCAAGAAGAGGTCAGTGGTGTCAGTTAGGGAACCAGGACCCCAGAGGGTGACTGAGGAGACGGCTGGAGTCCTCTCGCCATGACAGGGCTGAGGAGCTAGAAGTGAGGCCGCTGGAGAAAGGAGCACCATGGCCTTGCAGGCGTCGGGGGACTCAGAGGAGGGGACACAAACGCAGGGAACAGGGTCGCTGCATGTTTCCCCTCACAGGAAGCCCCAGGGGAAGGACGCCAGGTGTGGCCGGCCCCTGGTCCGGGGAGCACCTCCTGCCCGCACCCTCTCCAGGGGCCGTGCAGCACGCTCCTCAGCGGCCTGGGCTTCTGGGAGGTGTCCGGCATTGGGTGAGACCTGGGGCCTCCAATGCCAGGACAACGGGCAGCATGGGCGGCCAGGGAACGGGGACCGAGCGAGACGCAGACCCAGCCCTCTACCCAGCTGAGCCGTGCACCTCACAGAAGCAGGAGGGCGGCGTGTCTTTCTGAGGAAGCCCTTGGCCTCCCTTAAAACTGTGTCTGGTCCTCAGGGCGCCAAGGGAAGCAGAGTCTCAGAGGCCGGGTAGCCCCTGCCTTTGGAGACCGTCCTGTTCCATGGCTCTGTGCCCTGGGTGGGGGTCATTCAGTTCTCCGACATTTCTTCTTTTGTCACAGTCGTCCATTGATTTGTTTTTCTGAGTTTTACAAGAGGAAGGTGAGGGTTAGGTAGAAATGGTCCCTCTCACCTTTGAATTCGGTGATGGAGAGACTGTGTCAAGGAGCCAAACCTCTGCACACTGTTAGGAACCCTGTAGGCTTTGCCGCCTGCTCTGATTCCCATCAGTGGCCCCTGGTCAGGACTTCTGAGGGGGCTGTCACCCTAGGAGCCATGGGGCAGCTTCCTGGGCAGGGGCTGGCTGAGCCCTCCACGGTAGCGCTGTTCACTGTCTTTCCTCCATCTCGTCCCACAGGGTTATTCCCTCTACACACAGTGCTTCCGCCCCACCCTGAGCTGTGAGCAGAGCAAAACCAGACAGCAGCCACTGGGGCCAGGATCGCACCTGAACAATTTCCAACTCCAGCAAATAGAGTTTCTCAGGGGTCGGCTTCCAGAAGTGCCCCTGCCTGGAAAACAGACTCCACTGCTGCCACTGCCACCTCCATTCTTCCAAGGGCACCTCCCAGGCTTCTGGCCAAGGTACCCAGGACACCCTCCTGGAGGCAGGCGACAAGAAATCAAGGGTGTGCCCAGGGTCGCACCTCTCCGAAGTCCGGAGCCCCGGGCAGGATCTCAGTTTGCTTCCCTGCGCAGCAGAGTACCATGGAGAGGTGTTGATGGACTCTCCCCACAATTCCAGGGCCTAAGCATCAGCCAGAATCAGGAGCAGAGGATCTTAGAACTCTTTGAAGAGCTTGGAGAACAGTCAGCCATCACAGCTCGTGCCCTAGCCAGGAAGCTCAGGGTCCCGAAGAAGGAAGTCAATAGTGCCTTGTACTCCCTGGCAAAGAAGGGTCAGCTGCAGTGTAAGGAGACAGGACCACCCCCTTTATGGAGCATTGCAGCCGCAGTTCAGGCCCGGAATGAGCCCAGTGAGGTAATAAGACCAGACAACCACAGCCCAGGGCCTCCGAACCCTGAGCCCAGTTTGGAACCAGAGGAGGGAAACTCCACATCTGACTTAGAAGATCCTCCTGAGCCTTTTGACATGGCTGAGATCAAGGAAAAAATCTGTGACTATCTTTTCAATGTATCTAACTCCTCTGCCCTGAATCTGGCTAAAAACATTGGCCTCGCCAAGGCCCGGGATGTGAACACAGTGCTGATTGACTTGGAGAGGCAGGGCGATGTTTACAGGCAAGGGGCGACGCTGCCCGTGTGGTATCTGACGGACAAGAAGCGTGAGAGGATGCAGGTCAGGAGAAGTGCACACGGCGCCCCAGCAGCCGCCCCCCCTGCCGTCCCTGACACCGAGAGAAGTGCCACGCTCCCCGCCGCTCACCCAGCCCCGTCAGACGCTTCGAACAGCATTGTGGCCACAGCAGAAGTGGAGAACGGGCAGGAGCCGATCATAAAGCCAGAGGGTAGGGAAGAGGCCCAACCGAGACCAGCGAGACTGAGACCTCCATTTTATCGCAGCAGCCCCTCGAAAGCAGGGTATGTGGACTGTGAGAACGGCCAGTGGGCCACGGATGACATCCCAGATGACTTGAACAGTATCCGTGCAGCACCAGGTGAGTTTCGAGCCATCATGGAGATGCCCTCCGTCTACAGCCCTGGCTTGCCCCGGTGCTCGCCCTACAAGAAGCTGACGGAGTGCCAGCTGAAGAACCCCGTCAGCGGGCTGTTAGAGTACGCACAGTTCACTAGTCAGACCTGTGAGTTCAACCTCGTAGAGCAGAGCGGACCGTCCCATGAACCTCGGTAAGTGACCGCGGGGACTGCGCCTCGGGTCGCGGTCGGGCACGCACTCTGGACCCAGGCTCTGCTGGTTTGTGACAGGGCCCGGTGGGGCCTTTGCTTCCTCTTCCTTTGCCGCCTTTTGGCTAAGTCACCTTCCTGTGGCCCTCGTCCAGATGAGCAAGGGTCTGGCCAGCATCTTGGCTGAGCGAAGAGGAGGAGTTTTCGCGCCTTTGTGCCATCCCTGTCTCCTATGGTGTCCAGACGTGACCGGGGAGCCTCTCCTGCCCTTCCTGGGTACTCTCCCCGCCCCCACCACGCTCAGTTCCTGAGGCAGGTGTAGGAGCAGGTGGGTGGAGCCGGGCTGCGCACACTGAATGAGGGGCCAGCAGCCAGCGAGAGGGCGGTGCAGAGCCGCACGCTGCCCGCCTGCCTCCACCTCTGCACAGGAAGGTGGGCCGGCATGTGCCCCCTCAGCTGGGTCAGGGCGCAGACTGAAGAAGACTGCTGGGCACGGAGCTGTGGAAGGGCCCGGCAGAGGCCGATGCCGATGGCGGCAGGGTGCGGCCAGAGAGAGCCAGTGAGGACGGGAGCTGCCCCCTTCACACGGTCACGTGTGGGGCCATCCCAGCGTGTGTTTGGGCAGCTGTTTCATTGCGCGGGTGTCATGGAGACAAACTGAGACAGCTGCATAAGGAGGCAGGGTAATCTCATGGGACCACTACTGTTGGTGTGCCCCCCCTTGGCTGGAGTGTCACTGACCGGGACACTTCCCTGTTTATAGACATGGCTGTGTGTGCAGGCTGGTTTCCCGGGTAAGGACTCCCTGCCTTAGCCCTCAGTCCTCATCCTAACTATCCTTGTGATGCCAAGCTGGCATTGCAGAGAAGCTGCTGAGAAAGGAGAGTACATAGGCATGAAAGTTAGAGGGCCAGGACTGGTTTGTTTCTGTCTGGAGAAGAGCTTGGGTGGCTGGCATTTTCTTTCACCACATCCTCTGTCCCCAGGGTTGAAAGGAAGCATGGGTTTTGTATTTACTGATTATTTGGATATCAGCTATAAGAAACATTGATACCATGTTCAAGTATTTCAGAAGACCTAGGAAATAAGAAATTTGACCTGTTTTTTTGTTTTTGTTTTTTTTTTTTTGAGACAAGGTCTTGTTTTGGAGTTCAGGCTGGCCCTGAGCTCACTATGTAGCCCAGACAAGCCTCGAACTCAGCAATCCTCCTGCCTCTGCCTCCCGAGTGCTGGCATACTAGGCATGAGCCACCACGCCTGGCACTGTGGAATGTGGTACTGATTGCTGGTGGGCAGGAGTCACCATGCTCAGTATTGTTGTATGTGGTTACCGGGGATTGAACCAGGGACTTTGTGCTTCCTAGGCAGGCACCAAAACCACTGGACTAAATATCCGGCCCCACTGGCCTACTTTCAGTGAAATCTCAGATCTAGCAAAGAGACAAACAGATTGAATAGCTTGAACAAAAGAAGCCTAGTCCTAGTACAGAGCCCTAGAATGAATGCTTCTTGGTTTTGTGCATAACAAGGAAAATTCATTCATCTCAGGCTTAATGTATTGGTCACTCTAGGATGACTTGAAACAAACTGTGAGAGTGACGTCCTCCCGGGCAAGTTAGGGTCCCTCCTCCGCACCTCAGTAGGCTGCTGTTCTTCCTCTCATATGCGGCAGCCCGACTGTTCCCTCCAGACCTGTCAGGTCTCAGGGAAGTACATGAAGCTGGGCCACAGAGGACCTCTGCTGTGCTTTGCAGTGCCAGGGTCCAGCCTTAGGCTGTGTCCCTGCCAGGCAGGCACCTTAGCACCGGTCACACCCTGAGTCCTTTGCACTTTGGGACTCTCCTGGAGAAGGCCAGTCCACCACCGCTGCTGTAGGCTGGAGGCCTTCTAGTTGCTAAAAGGACAAAAACGATGATTTTAGTCCATCACTCCTTATACAGACTTTATTTTATTTTACGGCTAAGAGACAGTAAGATTCCCCTGAGCAAGGTTTGCATCACTTGTTGCTGAGCTTGCTCCACTGAGCTGAATGGAGAGAGGCATTAGTTGCTTTGTTCGCAGAAGCAACTACTGTCCAGGCACAGTGGCATACACCTGTAATTCCGGTTACTGGGGAGGTGGTGGAAGGAAAATTGCAAGTTCAAGACCAGCCTGGACAGCTCAGTGAAACTCTTGTCTCATAATTTAGAAAAGTAAAATAGACCGTCAGATGTAGCTCAGAGGTAGAATAGGTACTTGCCTAGCATGCATGAGGCCCTGGATTTGATTCCCCACCCCATCTTCACTAAAATAAAGATGGGACAGGCTGATCTTCCAAAATGATAGGAGCTCCCAGGCTGACCCTCCAACTCTGCTACAAGTCAGAACTCTCTTAGTGCAGCAGAACATTCTGGGTGGACATTGCTTTGGAAAGATCAGAGGGCAGATCTAGCCCGGGGTTCACACATCTGACTGTTTCCACCAAGATTCAAATACCAGGTTATCATCAGTGGCCGAGAGTTTCCCGCAGCTGAAGCTGGCAGCAAGAAAGTAGCAAAGCAGGATGCAGCCATGAAAGCGATGAGAATCCTGCTTCGGGAAGCCAAAGCTCAGGACAGTGGGAACCCTGAGGATTTAGCCCTCTGTTCCACAGAATTGGAGCCAGAGAAGGTAGGTGTCCTGGGGACACCCCGGGGACATCTGTTCACCATTGGTGTCTGGGAAGTATCAGGGTTCTGACTGGCCCTGGAAGCACTCCTGGTCTTTCTGAGCCAGTACCCACTCACCAGCTGGCTTTTCCTCCTCCCCCGGCCCCTCTTTCACTCCCGTCCCAACCTGACTGGATTTCCAGAGTGTCTGAAAGAGCCCTGGAGGGTCATTGACCTCTCTGGGAAGGTAACTTTCCCGCCCTGTCCTGCCTTGGAAGTGCCCAGCGGTGCTGCCCAAAGGAAACCTTCCCACCCCCAACTCCGCTGCGCTGGACTCACAAGTATTTTCTTAGTTTCATTTGTTTGCTTCGTGTTTTCTCCTTGTCTGCCCTTCTCTCCAGACAGCAGAGCCCCAGCCTCATAACCCTTCAGCCTCATCCATGTTTTCTGGGAAGAGCCCCGTCACAACACTGCTCGAGTGTATGCACAAGTTGGGGAACTCCTGTGAATTCCGCCTCCTGTCCAAAGAAGGACCTGCCCACGACCCCAAGTATGTCCATGTGCCGTGTCTGTCCGCCAAGGTTTTCTCAGAAAGCCAGACATATTTTCTTCTGCCCTTCTCAGAGGTGGCAGCTCTTAGTGAGCACTTTCCTCTCCGGACCCTTCAGGGCCTAGTTGCTGCTTGTAAAACAAAGAGACTGAGATTGGGAGTTCGCAGGAACCAAGCGTTAGGGAGGCTTCCAGCTTGGAGGTCACTGCTGGTGGGAAGGGATGGCCCAGGCCAGCTGTGCCCGCGCGTCTGTAGACACACATGTGCCCGAGCAGGGCCCCCAGGGCTTCCATGGCAGAGTCCTTTCTTAACACATGCAAGGCTCTCGGTTCAATCCCAGCAACAAAAGAAAAGAGAGGGGAAAAAAAGTGACCAAGAAGGGTTCCCGGCGGTGATGTTGGGGTGCTACCTGCACGTGGAAAGGTGTTATCCGGGGTAAGGGTTACTTGGGTGGGGGTGGTGAGGGGCATTAGCTGTGAGCGAAATGACAAGCAGCAAAGGCAGTCAAGCCGAAGAACTGGACACATCTCAGTCCAGCCTTTCAGTCCTTTTCCTTTGTTTCTTGTCAGGTTCCAGTACTGTGTTGCAGTAGGAGCCCAAACTTTTCCCACTGTGAGTGCCCCCAGCAAGAAAGTGGCAAAGCAGATGGCAGCAGAGGAAGCCATGAAGGCCTTGCATGAGGAAGCCACCAATGCAACTGACAGCCAGGTGGGGCATTTTCCTGCTCAGAAGTTGCCAGTTGTTTTTTAGCATTTGAGTATGGTGGGATGGCTCATGAGTCCCTCAGTTTCCCGACGTGACTCTGGCTCCTCTTTGGTGAATACTCTAGTCTGGAGGTACGAACTCGGAATCACTTGAGGAGTCTGGGGCGCCCAACACTATCCAGAAGATCAGCGAGCTCGTCAGGTACCTGAACACCAACCCCGTGGGCGGCCTGCTGGAGTATGCCCGCTCACACGGCTTCGCTGCTGAGTTCAAGCTCATCGACCAGTCTGGACCGCCTCATGAGCCCAAGTGAGTGCCCCATCCTGGGGAGGGCCGCGCCCTGGGAGCAGAGGGTGGGCCTCACCGTGCACGCAGCAAGCCCGCCGTCGTCCGGCACTAGGCACAGCCTCTCGGATGATGTTAACGAGCTGTCTTGAGAGTCTGATTACTTTTCAGCCAACATGATCCTTTCATACTTTATAAATTAACGTTAATTTTTGAAGGGTATACAGAAAATCATTCAAAATGATTGAGAAAGTATACAATGAAAAATCTTATCTCTATCCCAGATTTCTAGTTCCTCTCCCCAGACCTACCTCCCATTACTCTTGGGTCCACCTGGACGTTCCTATGCATATTTTTCTTCCTTTCTTCTTCTTTTGGTCATAGTGTAGATCAAACCCAGGGCCTCATGCTAGGCACGTGCTCTGCCACTGCACAACATCCTCGGCCTACTCTCGCTTTTTTTTTTTTTTTTTGGTGGTACCGAGGATCAAACTCGGGCCCTTGTGCTTCCAAGGTAGGTGCAGTACCACCTGAGCTAAATCACTGGCTCTCTCTCTCTTTTTTTTTTAAACAAAAATATGTATCCATTGTATCTCTTGTTCAGCACTTCGCTCACATCATTTGAAACCGGCATGTGCAGGCTAACAGCCACATAATATTCATTGCATAGATGGTTATATTTTTGAAATTATTAAAAGCCAGGCATGGAGGTGAATTCTGTAATCCCAGCTCTCTGGGAGGCTGAAGCAGGAAGAATTACAAGTTTCAACCCTGCCTGGGTAACTTAAGAACTTCAGACCTTGTCTCTACTTAAAAAAATAAGAAATGGCTTGGGCTGAAGGGTTAGCTCAGTGGTTCTGGCGCCTGCCTCGCAAGTGCAAGGTCCTGAGTTCGATCCCTGGTAACCACATACAATGCTGGGCGTGGAGACTCACGCCCACCAGCCATCAATACCGCATACCACAGTGCGGGGCGTAGTGGCTCACGCCTGTCATCCCAGCACTCGGGAGGCAGGGACAGGAGGATTGCTGAGTTCGCGGCGGCTTGCCTGGGCACCATAGTGAGCTCAGAGCCAGCCTGAACTACAAAGCGAGACCCTGTCTCAAAAAGGAAAAAAAATAATAAGAAGAAGAAATGGCTAGAGACGTAGTTTAATGGGAAGCCCTTGGGTTCAGGGTCAGGTGGGTGCTTATTAAATAAAAGACCTGAAGGTCAGCACCACTATCCAGTGTTAAGAAGTCTAGTGTCGCTGTTACCTTGGAAGCTGCCCCACTCGCCGCACGATTTATTTCATCAACTTCCAGCAACGTGTAGGTGTTTCGGCTGCATGAGAAGCCCTTCTGCATGCCTGTCCTCTGCGTCTGCTTACACTGTGAGACCACAGCATGCGTTTTTAGGAGCGATCCTTCTAGGCTATGGGTTCTGTACACTTTTAAGTCCTTCATAGAAGTCTGTTAAGACACAGGCAGCTCGTCCTTGGTGTCCCATCGGCCCATCTCTCGTCTCCGTCACACCTTCTCGAGGCAGCATCTGCCAACTTAACATTATTATGAATCACTCCTGAGCATCTTTGTGTAAACATGGGCGAGTGCATCACCGCATTTATTAGCAGAAGTGCACATAGACATTGCCTGATAGTTCTAACATTACGCAGCAGGATTACAGGGTGCTGCTACATCACTGTGTTCTCTTCTGTAGCTGCAAAGGGTGGCATGCTACAGAGCACAAGTCGGCTGCAGTTTAATGAACCGGTCTTTGTTGGTGAGCACTGGAGACCCTGCACTGGGTCCCATCTCCTGCCAGGTGCCACAGCACATGGCAAGAGGAGGCGTAGAGACAGAGATGGGTCGCCTGGGTGACCAGTGTTTGTGCAAGCAAAGGCCCTGGCCACCAAAATCACTGATGTTTATTGGTGACAATCACTGTTAAACTGGAGTAAGGGGCCATATGAAGGGGCTACAAGTGGTTGCTAGGGATGCATTGCTGACACAGGCAAGGCTTGTAAAAGAAGAGACAAAGCATTCCTGATTTGGGGAACACGACACCTGTCATGTCATCCAGTCACACAGGCTTGGGTCAAACTTGCTCCTAAAAACAAACCAGTTGCAGGGTCAGCTCTGCATAGCCTGATCTGTTCATAGCCTGCTTTGGACACAATCACTGGGGCAGTCCCCACAGATGAGCACTTGGGTTGTTGCCAAACTTTTGTTTGTATGAATAATGCTACAACACATAACATGTTTATAGGCACCTGAAATTTTGGCAACTATGCCGGCTTTTCCTCCAGTAACCAGTTTGTTCTTCCACCAGTGATACACAGGAATGGCTCTTGCCTGGCTACCCAGACTCACATGGTATTATCAAAATTTTTACCTTTGCAATTCTAAGATGTGAAGAATGTATCTCACTGCAGCAGAGAAATAAAACTGTTAGGATAGTTGTTATTATTTACCATTTTAACATATCAAAATGTAACCATTTCCAAAGATTCTAAAAAGGCATTTATAAAATGCAGCAACTATTCAGATAAAAAAAAGCTGGGTTTTTGTTTTGTTTTGTTTTCTTTTTGGGGGGGTCTTTTTGAGACAGGGTCTCGCTTTGTACTTCAGGCTGGCCCTGAGCTCACTATGTAGCCCAAGCAAGCCTCGAACTCAGCAATCCTCCTGCCTCTGCCTCCCAAGTGCTGGGATTACAGGCGTGAGCCACCATGCCTGGCACTGTGGTATGTGGTATTGATTGTTGGTGGGCATGAGTCTCCACGCCCAGCATTGTATGTGGTTACTGGGGATCAAACTCAGGACCTTGCACTTGTCAGGCAGATGCTGGAACCACTGAGCTAAATCCCTGGCCCAAAGCTGTTATGTTTTGTATTGTATTTTTTGTATTTGTAATTTTTGTATCAATAGCTTCTTAACATGATAAAGTTACACATCTGAAGTCAAAATGCAGCTGGGTGTTTAATGATGAACCTAGAACTATTCCAGTAAAATCAGGAGGGTGATGTAGCCAACCTTTGTCTTCACTATTCAAGTATTTCTAGCCAATGCCAGTTAAGAACAAAGTAAGTATATGAAGAAGAAAGAGGATATAAAATTATTCTTTGCAGTTGGTATGATTATAGATCTGGACAACTCATAAGAAAACTGACAGAAACGTGTGCAAGCCACTGCCTACACTGTCTTCCGAACTCCTGTGCTTTCAGCAGTCTCCTTCCGGGGCTCCCCCAGCAGTTTACCCCTGGTACTGCCCTCCACAAAATGGAAGAAATGGTCACAAAAGAGGCCGGTACAGGGCGCTTGCGGCACCAGGTGTTGTGGCATGTACTTCCAACTAGGGCGAGGCAAGATAGCAAGTTCTAGGCCCACCTGGGCAACTAGTGAGACCTTGCCCCAGCAGGCCGAGGGTGTAGTTCAGTGTGAAGTGCTGGGTTCAATCCCCAGTGCTGCAGAACAGTGATACTGATGATGTGTGAGAATCGGGACAGAGCCATAAGTGGCCAGGAAATGCAGCAGAGGAAATTACTCACTGCAAGCAGCAATTTAAAGATAAAAAGGCCTAGGCACAGCCCTACTGACATTAAGTAAAAAGCCAGAGAAGGATGTAAGAGGATTGAGTTAAGTAGAAGACAGGCTGTTATTATACAGGAAACACATTATTTCCCCTCACCCTGCCAGAGGCCGAAACCAAAGCCTTAGCCATGCTAGGCGCTGCTCCACCAGAGATGCTCCCTAGTCCGGGCACATCCAGCTCGGTGCTGGCGGCTCCCCAGGTCCCAGTTAAAAACACCGATAGAATTTATTTTGGGGAACTATAAAGTTTGATTTGGAAATAATTAAGAATAGAAAAATTCAGAAAAAGGTTAAGAAGGTATATGGATCCTAAAATTTTAAAATAGCCACATACCAGTGCCTAGAAAGGCACATTGGTGGGTCAAATCGGAGTAAAAGCAGTGGTAGACTGGAACGGGAGCTTTGAAGCCCACCAGGAGCCCTCTCTGGGCGACTCCAGGGGCAGTGGGATCGCGGCCTGTCCACCTGACACGCCTGGTCCGAGGCCCGCCCTCCCTCCACTCAGAGCCCGCAGAGCCAGGGCTGAAAGGTGAGAGGAGCAGAGTCACTAGGTAGATGGTAGCGGTGTGTCTCTCCTATCAAGACACAACTGCGGAGGAAAAACCTGGGAAATGTGACTAAGAAAACAGAAGGAGTGCCGGGGGCCGTGGTACCCAACAGCCCAGGACTAATATGGTTTTTTTTTGTTTTTTTGAGACAGGGTCTCACTTTGTAGTTCAGGCTGGCTCTGAGCTCACTATGTAGCCCAGGCAAGCCTCTAACTCAGCAGTCCTTCTGCCTCTGACTCCCGAGTGCGGGGATGACAGGCGTGAGCCACCACGCCCAGCACTGTGGTATGCGGTGTTGATGGCTGGTGGGCCTGAGTCTCCACGCCCAGCATTGTATGTGGTTACCGGGGATCGAACTCAGGACCTTGCGCTTGCGAGGCAGGTGCTGGAACCACTGAGCTAACCCTCCGGCCCAGGACTAATATCTTAATAGGCAGGGCTTCTGAGGGACTTCTCAGCAGAAAATCTCCAAGAACATGGACGTGAACTGCGTATTCACAGAGGCTAAATAGAGTGAGCGGTAACGTGTGAAGAGGTATCCAGCCTTGCTCTGAGAGTCTCACTCAGTGACAGCCCTCTCACAGCAGCAGCAATGTGACTCCACACCGCAGCTGAGCGAGGCACCTCCGAACCACGCTGAGCATGCTGTATGGACAGAGGTGTCACCGCGGCACTGCTGCAGAAGGCACAGCATGGTCTCACACTCCATCTGCAAACAGAAGTAAAGAGGTACATCCACACTAAAGAACACTACACAGCGCCAGGTGTGGTGCCTCAGCCTGTTATCCCAGCACTCGGGAGGCAGAGGCAGGAGGATTGCGGAGTTCCAGGCTTGCCTGGGCTACATAGTGAGCTCAGGGCCAGCCTGAGCTACAGAGCGAGACCCTGTCTCAAAAGAAAAAAAGAGGAAAAGAAAACTATACAGCAGTGCAAAAGAGGGAGGCCGGCTGTAGTCTGGCATATTGCAGGTGAAAAGGTGAGGGCAGAGGAAGCCAGGTGTCCACAGAGGCCTTCTGCCTGCTCTGAACGGGTGAGAGACCTGCTGCTGTGCCAGCCTCTGGAGGAAGGGCACCCCACCATGTCCTCGCCCACTGAATCTGTATTGTGTAGAATCTAATCCTTTAGGCGGAGAGGTCACAAGGGAAAAAAGGTGATCAAAGTAGGACCTTATCATTTTAAATTTGCCTCCGTTAGGAAGTGATGCCACTCGTGTTTCTATGTTATTTGCATTTCCTTTACTAAGTTCTGTCTTTATCCAGTTTTGTATTTTGCCTGGCTGGCTGGTTGGTTTTCTCCAGATGGCTGCTCTTTATGGGTATGGCAGGTGGAGCTTGTCACATCGTAAGCACATTAGCCCTTCGGTCAGTGTTACCAGTTCGGAACCCTCGGAGTAGAGGGGCACAGAAGAGCCTCCTGCTGCCCCCTTGGGCCAGCTTTCACCCGTGGTGGCACCTGGGAAGGGGAGGCGCGATCTCACTGCAGCTGCTCCCTTTTGGTCTGTTCTACCCCTAGCTTAGAGTCCACTTTTTTCTCTTCTCTGAAATCTTCTGTAAAATCCTTCCTGGGGCTTGAAGTTGGAATGGAAGAGCCTCCTTTGGTGGGGAGGTGTGCTAAGAATTGAACCCACCCCTTTTTTACATTTTACTCGAGACAGGGTCCGAGTTGCCCAGTCTAGGCACAAACTTGTGAGCCTCCTGCCTCAGCCTCCCCAGAACATAAGAACTTCTTAGGAGCTACACTGAAGATAAGAAATTTCTGCCGGAGCGCAGCAGACATGTAACCGTAACACAGAATGGGAGTCTGCCGTGTGCGTGGCGTGCGGTGTGTGGTGGGAGGAGGGTGCTCGTGTCTAGTTGTGTTTGGTGTCCATCACTTCTTCCTTGTGTGGACTGTGCTGGACGCTCCACTTCTCTTCCCCCTTGGTGACCTTGACTGATTTAATGACCTTCACAATCCGAGCCCTGGAGAGTGCTAAGTGCATCTCTGGCCCTGATATTCTGCTCCGTTCTCTCAGAATGCGCCCCGAGGGTGCTCACTTGTCACTTCCACTTAGGCAGCATCGACCAGAGCAAAGCAGGACTCTTGCTTCTTCCTTCTCTTTCCTCTTTCCCTGCAGTATGTTCTGTCTCAGTAAATGAACTCACTGTCTATTCAAATGCTCAACCCAGGAACCTGAGGTCACCTCTCCTGTGCTCTGTGCCCTTCACCTCCCCAAACTCTGTTGGTCACGCCCAGGATGCCCTCCCGCTCCTCCCCCTCCATGTGTGCGTGCATGTGATTGCGTGTGGTGTGTGGGGCAGAGGATCAAACCCAGGATTTCGCACATGCTTAGGCAAGTGCTCTGCCACCCAGCTACCCGCCTAGCCCAGTATCACCAGTGCCCACCCCAGCTCAGTGCCCAGTCTGGCCGTGTCTCCGTGTACCTGGACCATCCTGGAAGACTCCTGGATCCAGTCACCGTGTGTTCACAGAACGCCTGTGCCCGTGAGGGACAGAGCCCCACAGAAGCACAGCGCCCCGGCTCTGACCCAGCGAGGATCACAGGGCCGCTGCGCTGGGGCGTGGGCGCTGTGGCCTGCTGACCTGGCCAGAAGTTTCTCTGCTCCAGACACCACCTCATTTCCCAGGTTCTCTCCTGGCCAAACCTCTGAAAGCAATTGTTCATGCTAGTGTCTTAATTCGTGCAGCTAAAAAGTCTGACGACCTGCCACATGTGGCTACAGAGCACTTGAAATGTGGCTAGTGCAAATGAGGGGCTGAATTAACTATTCTTAATTTAAATTGATTTAAACACAGAATTTCTCATGTGGCTGTCCATTGGTATCATTTTGGATGGCACAATCCTAAAGAATTATAACTGTGTAATCTTAAAGTCTGGGTTAAAACTCAAAGCTGGGGTTCCTATCAATGAATTAGGATCGAGTTGGATCTAGTTGGGAGCCAGGGTTCTTGAAACCTTGCATGGTAGATTCCCAAGGTCCACGGGCACCCTCCTGCCCATGTTGTACACGGCATGTCTACAGAGCCCCAGGGGCCCAGGTCCATCCCCACCCCGTGGCCACCTAGAGCCACCTAGTAGTTTCAGGAGAGCCTGCCCTGGCCTGCAGCACATCTTGACATGGTGACCTACCGCCGCAGGCTTCAGGAGCTAGTTAGGAGAGAGATGAGGAAACAGGTTTGGGTCCTTTAAAAATGAGGGTACTGGGCCGGAGGGTTAACTCAGTGGTTCCGGCGCCTGCCTCGCAGGCGCAAGGACCTGAGTTTGATCCCCGGCAACCACATACAATGCTGGGCGTGGAGACTCACGCCCACCAGCAATCAACACCGCATACCACAGTGCCGGGCGTGGTGGCTCACGCCTGTCATCCCAGCACTCGGGAGGCAGAGACAGGCGGATTGCTGAGTTCGAGGCTTGCCTGGGCTCCATAGTGAGCTCAGGGCCAGCCTGAACTACAAAGCGAGACCCTGTCTCAAAAAGCAAAAAAAAAAAAAAAATGAGGGTACTGAGCAAGAGCGATTCATCTGGAGAGAATGTGCCTCCGTCCTCATTTCTGCTTAGGAAGAAAGTCCACATTCGGTGCTGATTCTTCGAACTGTTCTAGTCCTCGCCCACCCTCTGTTGTACAGACAGCCGCGGAGCTCTCCCAGGTGCCGTCCAGCCGGGGCTTGGTGCGGCTCTCCTAGTCCCTGTGAAGCCTCCTTCAAAGGGTGCTGGTTCCCACTTACAGTAATGATACAGATTTCCTTTTAAATGTGTTTGCACATTAAAGAATTAGAGAAAATGGGGGCCGGAGGGTTAGCTCAGTGGTTCCGGCACCTGCCACGCAAGCACAAGGTCCTGAGTTCGATCCCCGGTAACCACATAGAATGCTGGGCATGGAAACACGCCCACCAGCAATCAACACCGCATACCACAGTGCCGGGCGTGGTGGCTCACGCCTGTCATCCCAGCACTCGGGAGGCAGAGGCAGGAGGATTGCTGAGTTCGCGGCAGCTTGCCTGGGCACCATAGTGAGCTCAGGGCCAGCCTGAACTACAAAGCCAGACCCTGTCTCCAAAAAAAAAAAAAGAATTAGAGAAAAATATTAACTACTATTTGAGCAACATTTGGACCTAGCAAAAATCATGCTCCAGTTCATGAATACCCCAGGTCTGGGAAGTGCTGCCTTAGAAATGGACCTGCAGGACCAAGGGCTTCATCTGTCTACAAGACTGGCTGTTTCTTTTTTTTTTTTTGAGACAGGGTCTCGCTTTGTAGTCCAGGCTGGCTCTGAGCTCACTATGGTGCCCAGGCAAGCCTCGAACTCAGCGATCCTCCTGCCTCTGCCTCTGCCTCCCCAGTGCAGGAATGACAGGCGTGAGCCACCACGCCTGGCATTGTGGTGTGTGGTACTGATTGTTCCTGGGTGTGAGTCACATGCCCGGCATCGTTGTATGTGGCTACCAGGATCAAACCAGGGGCCTTTCCCTCGCTAGACAGGCGCCGGGACCACTGAGCTAAATCTCCGGCCCAAGACTGGCCGTTTCTTAGGCAAAAGTAGGCTTACTGTCACGTAGCTGTGAAGGTCTGGTGCTATCTCCATCCTGTCTGTCATCCCAAAGGTTCGTTTACCAAGCCAAAGTTGGGGGTCGCTGGTTTCCCGCCGTCTGCGCGCACAGCAAGAAGCAAGGCAAGCAGGAAGCAGCCGACGCGGCTCTGCGTGTCTTGATTGGGGAGAGCGAGAAGGCAGAGCGCATGGGTTTCACAGAGGTAACCCCAGTGACAGGGGCCAGTCTGAGAAGAACTATGCTCCTCCTCTCCAGGTCCCCAGACGCACAGCCAAAGACAGTTAAGACGTCTACCTTTGCTGCTCTCTCTGCGGGGGAGGGTTCCGCGCCGTGCGTGAGTGGCGTTGGCTGGCCACTGCCGGCGATGCAGCATGTAGCGGGGAACGTGCCTCACTGTCCAGCAGGTGGTGGGCACGGCGGGCTGGAGCCTGACACCCGCCTGTGCCCACAGCTCCCACTCACCGGCAGCACGTTCCACGACCAGATCGCAATGCTCAGCCACCGGTGCTTCAACACCCTCACCAACGGTTTGCAGCCCTCCCTGCTCGGCCGGAAGATCCTGGCCGCCATCATCATGAGGAAGGACCCCGAGGACATGGGTGTGGTGGTCAGCCTGGGGACAGGTGCGTGTCCCCGCGGGCCCGGCAGCAGGACCTCAGCCTGCCCTAGAGCCCTGCGGAAGCCCGAGGTAGGGCAGAGCCTCACTTCCCGGTGAGCCATCCTATGTGCAGCGCGTTTTCCAAGATTCGAAGAGCTCTGAACCCTGAAGCACTGGGATAAGGGGTCGGAACCCCCCTGTTAGAGCTGCGGTCAGCTGGTGAGGTCTCTGCCCAGCCGGGCCTGGCCCTGCCTTCGCCTGGCTCAACAGCAGTTACTTTTGATTACTCTGTTCTGCTTAAACCCTCCTAGGAAACCGCTGTGTGAAAGGGGACTCGCTCAGCCTGAAGGGAGAGACCGTCAACGACTGCCACGCAGAGATCATCTCCCGGAGGGGCTTCGTCAGGTAAGCGGGCGGGCGCCCCGCCTGGCTGCGCCTCTCGCTGCCGTGTCCTTCAGCCTGTTCCCTGCCTTTTTCCGCTTGCCCACCTCGTGCCCGGGACGGGGTGGCCTCCCACCTCCCTCTGGGGCCCTGTGACAGCTGGTGCTCTGCCCACGCTCTCCTCTGGGAGAGACTCTCTATGGCAGGAGGCGGAGGCTTGGGGAGCAACAGCCTCCCGCGAAGCTTCAGCCAGTTCCCTCTGAGGGCCCCGAGCCCCACGAGGAGGGCCCCGCCATAGGAGTGAAGCCGCACGCACTGCTCAGGCCCGGCGACCGCTGCTGCACCCCCTGGGAGTCTGTGGCTCTTCCTGGGCGCAGTGTCCGCATCAGAGGCACAGGCTGCTCCCCAGAGTGGAACCTACCCCCCCAACCTCACCGTGTCTCTGCAGGTTTCTCTACAGCGAGTTAATGAAATACAACTCCCAGACGGCGAAGGACAGCATCTTTGAGCCCGCTAGGGGAGGAGAGAAACTCCAAATTAAGAAGTCTGTTTCGTTTCATCTCTATATCAGGTCTGTAGCACCTGCGCTGCCCGAGAGCAGGCCCAGCAGGCTCCAGGCGGGGCCCGCCGGCCTGGTCCCCACACCTGACCTCACCAGTAGGCCGCACCCCAGTCCTCCGCGCGCGCGCACACCCCGCCCCGCCGCCCCTGCGGCCCCAGGCAGAGCCCCTGGCTCTGTCCGGTGCGCTCAGGGAGGCTGCTGACGGACAGCCTGTTTGCAGCACTGCTCCGTGTGGAGACGGCGCCCTGTTTGACAAGTCCTGTAGCGACCGGGCCTACGAAAGCACCGACTCCCGCCACTACCCTGTCTTTGAGAATCCCAAACAAGGCAAGCTCCGCACGAAGGTGGAGAACGGTGAGTGACGCGCTGTCCCCCGTCGCGCAGGGGCCGTGAGTGGTCTGCAGGGTGGGGAGGTCTGAAGCGCGGTTTCCACCTCCTTCACTTGGTCTGCAAGCCTGGGAGAGCAGGGCGCCCCCGGGCCCAGCAGAGGGCTCTCTCCCCGGGGCGTCCGCGTGCCGGGGGTAGGCAGGACAGCCTGGGTGAGGCGTGAAGGGACGCGAGGGCTGGCTGTGCTCGGTGCTGCCCCTGCCCAGCCCCTCGCCTTCCGCTTCCGCTGGCCCGTCGTCTCCGCGCACGGCCCTGCCCCTGCACGCCTCAGCAGCCCTCCGAGCGGCCCAGACACAGGCCACCCCTGGTGTGTGCCCTGGAGCAGGGTGCAGAGCCTGTGGTGGTGCGTTTGTTTTCCCCTTGAGATAAAATATGTTAACGTAAAGTTGCCTCTTTCTAAACTAAAACTTCAGTACTCGGATTTAGTTGCAGTGTGGCGGCGCCGCACTGAGCTGGGTGGGCGGTTTGGGCTGCAGCCTGACGCGCGGTCCCTGGCCGAGGGCGGCGGCCGAGCCGGCAGCTCACTCCCAGGAGGGGCCTGTGACCAGCAGAAGTAGCGCAGGAACGTGGCGGCAGCACCAGCCCTGGGGAGGGAGTCCGTGTCCGCAGTCCACCCACACGCGGGGTTCAGCGCGGCACGGCCAGCTTGGACACACTGCTAGAAGCGGCTCGCTGACGACGAGCAGCGGAGAGACCCGCGTGCGTGGGAAGAGCACGGCCCAGATCAGGAGAGGTCTGGCCGGCCAGGCTGGAGGGCGCAGGGCGGGCAGGAGGTGCTCGGAAATAGACTGTGGGGACGGACGTACTCTAAGAGGGTACAAAGATCACTTATGTTTTAGGTAGCGAATTGGATGGTATGTAGATAGATCTCAGTAAAGCCGCTATTGTTTTTAAGACAACACAAACACCCAGTCATCGTGTCCCACTGCACTCTGTAGAAGGCCCCGCCCACCCGCCCACACCCCTGCCAACCTCACACGGGCGGGCGGGTGCTCGGGCAGCCACTCTCGTCAGCTGGCGCTCGCAGCCCTGGCTCCTGCTGAGCTGCCCGTCCACAAGGCCAGAGTGTCCTCACGCAGCTGCTCGGACGAGGCCGAGTGCCCAGGGCTCCTGCAGAGGCCCAGCCTGCCACACGGCACTGCAGATGCCAAGGAGGGCGGGGTGGTGCAGCCCTGCATCTCTCCGGCTTGACCCAGGCCTGTCCCGCAGGGGAGGGCACAATCCCGGCAGAGTCCAGCGACATCGTGCCCACGTGGGACGGCATCCGGCTGGGGGAGAGGCTCCGGACCATGTCCTGCAGCGACAAAATCCTGCGCTGGAACGTGCTGGGCCTACAGGGGGCGCTGTTGACTCACTTCCTACATCCTGTGTATCTCAAATCTGTCACACTGGGTGAGGGCCTGCGTGAACACGAACCCTCCCCCAGACTGCATGTTTCATCTTCAAGTGTGAGAGGAGGCCTCTCCTTTCCAAAGTGAGCAGACTCTGTCTGCAGAAATGGGGCTGAGCTCAGTTCCTGGTAGGAAGGTTCTCTGTGCCCTGCCTGGCCCCAGACTGGGCCTTACCTACAGCCTGTTTTGCGCTTAAACGCGTGATGGCCCCTTTATGTCCTGAGGATACAGAGTAGGAACACGCTCCCCGCAAGGGAGCTGCCCTTCCGTCGGGGCCTTGGGACCCCCGCCTGCCTCTGCCTCACGTCAGGGTCCAGTGCAGACAGGAGTGTGTGCCTCTCTCTCTACCTAGGTTACCTCTTCAGCCAAGGACATCTGACCCGTGCTATTTGCTGTCGTATGACGAGAGACGGGAGAGCCTTTGAGGATGGACTGCGATATCCCTTTATCGTCAACCACCCCAAGGTGCTCTCACCCCTTTGCTTTTCTCCTGGCTATTTCTCTTCAAGCAGTCCTTTAGCGAGCAGGAATGTACTCTGTCAAGGCTGGGGACTTCGCTCAAGTGGGACCGTGCCTATCTTGCAAGCACAAGGGCCCAAGTTTGATCTTCAGTACAGAAAATTTTTAAAATAAGTAATGTTTTTTGTTTTTTTGAGACAGGGTCCCACTTTGTAGTTCAGACTGGCTCTGAACTCACTGTGCAGCCCAGGCTAGCCTGGAACTCAACAGCAGTCCTCCTGCCTCTGCTTCCCAGAATGCTGGGATTACAAGTGTGAGCCACCACACCAGCCATTGTGGTATATGGTTGCCGGGGATCGAACTCAGGACCCTGCATTTGCCACGCTGACACCAGAACCACTGAGTTAAATCACCAGCCCCAAATAAATTTTTTAAAGAAACGTATACTAGGCAAGGGGAACCTTTGTTGGTACACCAAAAACATGTCCTCCCTCCTACAGTTTGGGGTCTTCAGAACTGAGGCAGGCAGTCTGTGGGGTTAGTTGGTCACAGCCAAACCAGTAGGAAATGGGGAGGAGGCCGTGGCCCACAGCCTGTCCTGAGTGTCGAGTGCCCGCCACACCGTCCCTCTCCCTTGCTTTGGGAACTCCAGGTGGGCCGGGTCAGCGTGTATGATTCCAAGAGGCAGTCCGGGAAGACAAAGGAGACCAGCGTCAACTGGTGTCTGGCTGACGGCTACGACCTGGAGATCCTGGATGGCACCAGGGGCACCGTGGATGGGTGAGGAGGCAGAGGGTGGGCAGGCAGCAGGTCCGCCCCGCCCCTCTAGGGCCGCCCGCCTCTGCGGACCCAGCCGAGCAACATGCTTTCGTCCTCAGGCCACAGAGTGAACTGTCCCGGGTGTCCAAGAAGAACATTTTCCTTCAGTTTAAGAAGCTCTGCTCCTTCCGGTATCGCAGGGACCTGCTGAAGCTCTCCTACGGCGAGGCCAAGAGGGCTGCCCGTGACTACGAGATAACCAAGTGCTACTTCAAGAAAAGCCTGAAGGAAATGGGCTATGGGGACTGGATCAGCAAACCCCAGGAGGAGAAGAACTTTTATCTCTGCCCAGTGCCCAATGACTGAGCCGCGCTGCACTGGTGAGAGGGAGGTCGTAGCATTCCTTGCATTCCTCATCACATTGGTCAGGGCTTTTACAGTTTTGTTTTGTTTCGACTTTTTTTTAATGGAGTCATCGTTGCTCAAAGTGAGGACTGGATGGATTCCCATTTATCCTGCTTTCTTCGGGATTTCTGGGCAGGGCCTGGGCAGGCTTCTGTCTTTTCCAAGTGAAGAAGCAGAGACTTAGAGGAAGGAGAAGGGTTCATCTTCCCACCCAAAGCATACACACTCACCAAGCGCCTGCAGCCCACTTCCCCTTCAGTTGTGTTCCGGTTTTTCCATTTCCTTCTCTGCATTTGCTACACTGACCTCCTGTAGACTTTGTTAGGTCTGGTCAGCCCCCTGCAGATCAGGCCAGGGACTCTGGACCCACAGGTCCCTGTGCCCCCCCCCCCCGCTCCTGCTCGCCCCGGTGATCAGCACGTTCCTCCCTCCCCCAGAGGCCAAAGAGGTGAGCGTGAGAATTCAGTGCAGTGTTCGCAAGGGCAGGCGCAGGAAACTAGTCCACAGTGACCAGAGTGCGAGGAGATGCGACTGGCTTCTGCAGAGCCTGGCAGTGATGCAGGCAGCTGCTGCTCGGAGGGTTCCTTCCTCTCCGGGCAGAGCAGGCAAGGCAGGCTGCCCAGGCAGTGACGGAGGTTTCCCCTCAGGATGGCACGGACACTCCTCGGAGTGTCGCCAAGCTCCTGTCTGCCCGGCCATCTCCTGCATCCCAAGGAACAGGCCCTGCTGTGCAGGGAGTGCTGGGACTCGGCTGCTGGGAGAACAAATCGCCTCTGCTCAGGTGCTCAGGACTTAGCAGGAAGGCAGGCCAGAAAACATGCTCGGTTAGATCACTGTTCATCCGGTTATATTCCGTAACAGTGACACCAAGGGAAGTTGACTAAGCCATGTGTAAATTAAGAGTTTTAAAAGAATGCCAGAGATGTTCTTTGCTTTAGTTGCACGGATTTCAAATTCACATGTACTTTTTTCCCCATTCATCCAAGTGTTTTCATTCAGCTACAGCGTTGGAAGCTGATGGCAGGGCACAAGCCTGGGGTCTTCCTGCCTGGCAGGGAGCCTTGGCGGGTGCGGGACAGCAGCTCAGGTGAAAGGCGGATGCCCCACGCCGTGTCCCCACGAGTCGGGGGGGGGGGCTCCGTGGGCCTGATGGGATAGGGCTGCAGAGCCCCTGCTTCCCGAGACCACACTGGGCTGCACCTGAATTTCGGGGCTCCTACCTTACCGCACACACTGCAGGCTGGCTGCCTCTTCGGTGTAGATGCCCCCTTGTTTGCACTTCTGCCTTGGCTACTTACACCCTGTACCTTTGACCAGTTCACCAAAATGGGTGTTTTTGAAACACGAAGGCTGTCTCTGCAGACGTAAAAGCACTTGGCGCCAGTCTTGAGGGCAGGAAAGGCTCTGCTCCCGTCTGTGGTGTGGCCCTTGGCGTTTGCTTCGGGAGGAGCAGCGCTGTGGGCCCAGCCGCTGGAAGGGAGCGTCTCCTTGGGCTCAGGCCTGAAGGCCCGGGCTGCTGTTCCCCAGAGCGCTTGGCCCTCTGCCCCTCGGGCACTGAGTGTCTAGAAGCACTGAGGGAGCTGTCGCTCCTCCAAGGAGCCCTGGGCTTTCGCGATCAGCCCGAGACCTGGGCACGCAGGTTTTCAGTGTTCCACTCTGCTGTTGGAAGAAAGGCAGGCATCCCTGCACCCCGTGCGGCAGCCAGAGATGACCCCTAAGCCCCAAGTTGGCAGGACAGAGTGGTAGAGCTCCGTGGTGTTCACTTTGTCCAGTCTGTTTCCAATCAGCAAGGGCCTTCCCCTTCTTTTTAATTTTGTAGTTGATTTGTCTAAACTATGGCTGTTGTACGTTGTGAATAATCATTTGTCAGTGTTTGAAGCTATTTCCTTTACTCAAGTTGAAGGGACTTGGTTGGCTTTGGGGGTCTTGGCAGTGACCCCACAAGCAGAGTAGGAAAGAGCCCAAGCGTAGTCTTGGTACCATGATGGCTGCAGTCCAGTTTTATGATTCTGCTTTTTGTGCCCCTTGACTCTAAAAATATACATTCCTCATAAATAAAAGCAAAAACCTGAATTATTAGAAAGTGTCAAGTCTTGGTTTCCGGAGGAGACGAAAGTTTGGAGAGTGGAGACAGGGGACCTGTGGTCTTGGGATTTGGGGGAGCAGCACCAGCTCCGTCTGACACAGGTGTCGGGCCAGGTCAACCTTGGTTCCACCTGCATAACCCTCTGACGAGCCTCGCTGGGCAGGCCAGTGGGCTGCTGAGTGGGGCCCTGGGTGACATAGTTCCCTGTCCACACCCACTGTCCCTGGGCTTGTTCGGGGTTTCAAGGCCCAAACCGGAAGAGGGCCCAAGACTCACTTCCACCCTCCCCAGCTGCTCTGCCTGCAAGGACATGTTTGGAGTGACTTGCAGCTGGGACGGGACAGGCTCACGCTCAGCTGGTGTTAGAGGGTTGCTCTGGTAGCACCTGAGAGCTATCTTGAATTTCAACTCACTTTCCACATTGTAACTTACTCAAGTTTCCGAAAGACCCACCCTTATCCTTTAAAGTTGCTAGTGGATGTAAAGTAACTGCCAGCGAAGCTGTCACGGTGAGTGTCCTCACCCGGATACAGATGGGGCAGCTGGAGCCAGCACAGCCGGCGGCCCGCTGGGGAGCATAAACCTGAGAACCAGAGCTCTGCAGTGTCACTGTCCACAGGAAGCTGGAGCTGAGCGATTCCCGATTCAGAGATGCAGGAGCCCGACACTGTAGCAACCCCGTGGGCCTCCATCCTTCCAAACCCCCAAAGGAAAACGTGCCCAAGTCCTCTGGGAAGTGGGCGGTACCCTGGGCTACCGAGCGGTGCTGGGGGAAGCAGGCCCGCCCTGCAGCACAGGCTCATCCAGGAGCTGTGCAGCCTGCGTGTGGCCCTCAGGGCTGGGCATGGGGCCTGGCACACGCTCTGCATGGCCTCAGCACCGCTGCCAGGATCAGGGCACTCGGAGCCCACACCCTGAGCAGCGCGGGCCTCGAGGCTGTTTCTGGGCCAGCCCAGGCCTGCCACGGGCCCCTCCCTCCCATCTGCTCAGAGGCTTCGCAACAGCGATCCCTCCGTGGAGGCCGCTCGCTGTTCTCTGGCTCTTGGGATTTCTGTCTCTCCAGCACGCACCTCTTAGTCCCCACCACTGCATCCCCCAAACAGAAGAGTGACGAGACAGCCTTGAAAACAGTTTTCTTAAGAGAAGTTCGAGTTCCTAACAGGTCCACTGGGGTGAGCCAGTCTGTGGTGCTGGTCCCAATGTGGGCAGGCGCCGAGGGCAGTGTGAGGAGACCAGCCCCAGGGGTGTGTGAGGGTGTGCTGTCCAGGCTCCCAGAGTGCAGCCCGAGGGACCCTGAGGCTTCACACAGGCCCCCCAGGCTGCCGCCACACCCGCTGCAGGGCGGCTGCCTACTGCTGGCCGTGGAGGGGGAGGACGCCAGCCCCCTTGCCCTGCACGCTCATCACCGGCCTGGGCATGACGCCGGGGCCCCGAGCGTCCAAAAAAGCGAGAGCCTGCGCCTGGGCGGCCTGTGACCAGCTCCTCCCTCCCCTGCAGGTCGTGAGGAGGGACGGCACGGAACAGACCCTCAGGACACGAAGCTCGTCTGGGGGTCTGGAGAGCCCAGAAGTGGGTCAAGCGCCGGAGCCCCGGGGCGTCCTGCTTCCTGGAGGGGGTCCTGCCCTCCTGCAGCTTCCTTTGCAAAACACGTGTGCAGGGGTGGGGTTCCGCTTGGATCTGGTTTGCTTTCAGACTGTCCGTGACTTGGTCCAGCTCTTCCGGGACTGCATGCCTCACCAAGACGCTGCCCTCTCAAGCTGTGGTGCCCGCTATCAGAACCGGAGCCAGTGAGCTGTGCGCCATCTTTTCAAAGACAGCCGTTAAGCAAGTGGGCTCGCCATCTCAGTGATCAGTCCAACTCCTGTCCCCATCCCTCCCAGGCCCCCTCGCGGGGTCCGTCTAGCTCCTCTGCCTCCTCTGGCCCAGCACCCTCTCCGGAGCCAGGCCCCTTGAGAAGGAGGCGCAGGGAGCAGAACACGGACTCAGAAGTGGATCTGCCAACCCCCACCCCCACTTGGCTCCACCTCCTCCCTGCCCCTTCCCACTGCTCTGCCCTTTGTCGTTCGCAAACAGCATGTCCAGGGCCAAGGCTCACACAGGTCAGTCAGCAAGCCACCTCCGCTTCCCAGTGTGCTAAAGGGGAGCAAGACAAGTGGCCCTGCTGCCCCCTGACGTCCCTTCTAGCGCCCTCTGGTGACTACCTCAGGCAACAGCATGGGTGGCGGTGTGAAAGCCAAGCACAGGCCCTGCAGTAGCCAGTGGGACCCCGGCTCCTCCCTTCAAGCTTCAGAGCTCAAATTCCAGCCGGTTTTCTCCCAGACCGAGCCCACAGTAGCCCTGCGCTCACCTCTGCTCCTAGAAGAGGGTGTCTCCAAGGCAGGGGCACTCCCCACCAGGAGGAACCGCCACACCCACCGAGCAGCAAGCTGTGGGCACCCTTCACACCCCTGCAGCCTCTGGTGGTGCCACTTCACTCCCGGGTCCACATCTCCCAGCCCAGCACACATCACCTGGGGAGGCAGTGCCAAGGCAAGGGCCAGCGGGGAGGGCAGCATGCCAGGCAGATGCCATCCAATAGCTCCCAGCCTCTCAGACTCGTTCACGCAGCACCCACTCTGTACCAGGCACAGCGACAGACCTTCCCAAGCAGCAGCCTCACCACAACCCCACAGAAGGCAACCAATGATGCAGCAGGAGGCCGAGCCCCACCCCCAAGGACCCGGGGGCACCTGAGCTCCCGGGACGCCGCCAGCACACTCTGTCCGCCTGTGCCCTCCCCGCCTGTCGCCATGGCCTCTCCAGACTGTCCTCAAGCCCACTTCCAACCTGCCTGGGTCTGGGCGGGGAAGAGCACAAGCAGGCTGGGTGACCCGAGTTCCACCCACGCGTCCCCTGCCCCACTCGGCTCCACCGCCCAGCACAGCTCTGCCGTGGACAGGAAGGCCTTCGCTTCCCAACCTTCCGGCAACCAGTCAGGTCAAGACAGGAGGAAGGGCACTGCACACAGATGCGCTGAGGGCGGGGAAAGGGCGTCAGAGCTCCTGAGCCTGCGGCACCTCCCAGGCTGTGTCTCCCGGGCCACCGCGGGCCATGTGTGTCTTCGTCTGTAACAAGGTCGTGAAAAGTCCAGGAACTTGCACTTCTCATGGGACAGCTGGGCTCAGAACTCAAGGGGCCAGCCTGGCCCACCACACCCTTAGCCAGAAGGGCGCAGGGACAAGGGGAAGTCAAGGTGCAGAGAACGCTCGTGGGGCAGAAGGGGGCCTGGGCTGTGCTCTGGACCCCTCAGAGGCACGGAGCTGGGGGACCGAGCAGCAGAAAGAGCCTCCTGGGAATCGGACTCCAGGGCCAGGCTGAGCCAGGGGACCGACCCTCTAGCGCTTTGCGCCTCAGTCCTCAGTCCACCAGGCTCCTTCCTCTCCACGGCCCCGTGTCAGTCAGCCAGCACAGAGCTCTAGCTTCCGCCTCTCTCCACCACCGCCATGACAGAGGCTGCGGTCCTTCTGTCCGTTGCTGTCCCTGCCAACCTCCCAGGCGCGGGGGCTCTGGCCCCCCGTGCCTCCTCACCAGGGCCTCAGCCCGGATGGCAGGACTGGGGAGCGCAGGCAGCGTGTGAGCGGATCCAGCCCTCCGGCCGCAGCAGGCTGCGTGGATGGACGTGTGGGGCCGGCTGAAGCAGGAGGCCGGAGCTGGGGCAGCGAGCGCCCTCCTCCCGGCAGCCCACTCACCGTGCTCCACGCCGGGGCGGGGGCAGGCAGAGGAGGTGTGGCCTGAGGCCTCACTTGGAGCCGGGAGCCGAGTGGTCTGAGCGGAGAAAGGCGGTGGGGCTGTAGTTCTGGAACAGAGGCTGCAGGAACATGCCGACGGTGCCAAAGACACAGACAAAGACGAAGACCCAGAGGAACAGGCGGTCAATCACCATGGCGACGTACTTCCAGTCCTCACTCACCTGGAGGAGACAGGCAGCTGTGGTGGGGGCAGCGTATCTAAGTGGCCACCAGCCAGACATGGCCCAAACTTCCCCGGGTCCCAGGGGCTAAAGCACAGCCCCACCTCACCTGCCCAGGGTCTGCGGCAATTAGTCCCATCTCCTGCTCTCTCGCACCCCACCATCCAGACCTACTGAGCCATGTGGTCTTGCAAGTCTCTGTGCCTCTGGGCTTCCTTTGTGTCTGAAAATCATAACCTTCCTTTCTCTCCCTGGCAACCCCCTACACATCCCTCAAAATCCACATTATATATCACCTTTTCTGAGCCCCGACCAGGTTACACCAGAGAATGCCTCTGAGAGAAACACCGGAGTAATCAGGACACAAGGTCACTGTGACAACTTACTCTGACATGATACAGCAAAAACTAACAATGCTATAATCACTGTAAAGGGAAAAAGAAAAGCATTCCAGGGGTCTATACGTGCCAAGGCCCTAAGAGAAAACACAGCTTGACTCCCTGACCACAGCTGGGGGTGTTACCAGAGCCAGTGGTGGCTCAGACGAAGTCTGGTGGGAGACCCTTCCTCGGTCCAGACAAAAGCCCACGGAGACCTAGAGCCAGGTGCTGGCACAGAGGTGGTAGGGAAAGGATGAAGCTGTGAACTATTTTAGCGTGGTGCTAGGGACAGGACTTCCGGTGACCCAGATGGTGGGTGAAATAAAAGGGAATGAGGAGTCACGGATCACTCCCGGTTGGATGGTGCGCCACTTGCTAAACACGGAGGGAAAGTGGCCAGTGGGGACAAAGATCAGGCGTACGTTTGGGGCGCGCTGAGGTTCAGGGGCTCGTGAGGCACCCAAGTAGGTCAGAGATCCTGGCAGGCAGCTGGGTAAATACAGGAACAGGAACGCGCTGCAGCGGTGGGAAGGAGGCGAGGCTGAGGCGGTGGCAGCTGAGCCTGGCGCCCAGCACGTCCACCCGGCCTCAGCTGGCTCAGGTCCCTCGCCCTTCTCCCTGTACCCACGCAAAACCAGGCGCCCGCCCTTCCTCATCCCCAAACGAGGAGGGCCGAATCCCGAGGACGCCTGGCCAGTCGCCATGGCAACCGCGGAGCCCGCGCGGCCTGGACCCAGGCAGGTGGAGCTGACCCCAGAGCAGGCCAGCTGCTGCCCAGAGTGGGCGATGTGCCCTGGCGCTTGGCTCCCAAACTGGCGTGCAGAGGGGGGCAGGGAGTCACTCTAGAGCCCTCACTTCCACCCACCCCGTCTCCGTATTTCACCAGACCAGTCCCTGGGCCCCTGCAGAGCGACAGAGGGACATCGACCAGGCCGGCAGCCAGGGCAGGCCCAGGAACCTCCACCCTGGCATGCACGGCGGCGCGCGGGCTCGCAGGCCCACGACGCCCGGCCGAGTGGCGCCCGCCCGAGGAGCCCCGCGCCGGGCCCACGCGTTCCCCGCCCCGAGCGCGCGGCGCCCGCCCGCACTCACGCTCTGGTCGTCGTCCTCGCTGCGCATGTGGTCGGCGATGAAGCGCACGCCGTCCGCCGCCTCGCGCAGGCCGCAGGAGCACGGCTCCGCTGGCTCCGCCCCGCGCGCGCCCCGGAAGCGGAAGCGCAGCGCCCCGGCCGGGCCCTGGCGCTCTCGCTGGCGGCGGCGCAGGCGCAGGCGCTGGCGGGCGCAGCGGTGTCGCGGCGGCTGCATGAAGAGCAGCGCGGGCAGGCGCTCCAGGAACACGAGCCGCACCCAGGGCGCCATGGTGTGCGTGGTGGGCGAGCGGTGGTGCACGTTGAGCACGCACACGCTGGTGACGATGGAGAAGGTGACCAGGACCATGGTGAACATGAGGTACTTGCCGACGAGCGGCACGTCGAGCGAGGTGGGCGGCACGATCTTGGAGATGAGCAGCAGGAAGACGGTGAGCGCCAGCAGCACGGAGATGCACAGCGTCATCTTCTCGCCGCAGTCGGACGGCAGGTAGAAGACCAGGATGGCCAGCGAGGTGATGAGCACGCAGGGGATGATGAGGTTGATGGTGTAGAAGAGCGGCTTGCGGCGGATGATGAAGTCGTAGGTGATGTCCACGTAGGTGGAGTCGTCGGGGTGCTCGTTGCGCCGGCCCGGCAGCGCCACGATGTCCCACTCGCCGCTGGGCGTGAAGTCGTCCAGGCTGGCCACGTCACTCTTGAGCACCAGGTCAATCTCCGTGCGGTCGTAGGTCCACGAGCGGAACCTCATGGTGCAGTTCTGCTGGTCGAAGGGGAAGTGCTTCACTTCTATCTTGCACGCGCTCTTGTAGATGGCGGGGGGCAGCCAGAAGATGCTGCCGTCGTAGGAGACCACGGCGTTGGAGTAGAAGGACACCTCGTACATACCGTCGGCGCTGCAAGGGGTGGGCACCGTCAGCCTGGCCTGGTGCTTCCCCTCCTCAGGCGGCCACGAGTGGGAGGCGAGGAGCCACCGCCCGCGGAGGGTGGGGCGGGAAGAGGCCCTGGGCAGGAGGCCGGGGCGGGGGGACCTCTCAGCAGGACGCGGCTCCACTCGCAGCACATTTTGTAAGCCGCCTCCTTTAATGAGTGCGGGGAGACCAGAGGAGGAGTTCCAGGCCACAGAGGGGAACAGACACGTGGAGCACTGCACGGTCCCTCCTCTGGGGGTCAGGTGGAGGGATTATTGCGGGAGACAAACTGGGATCCCAGAGGAGACGCTGGCCTATTTGTTGACCAGTGTGGCCCTGAGGGCTGTGCGCTTACATCCTGGCAGCCTGACCGGCTTGGCCCAGGTCAGCTTGCTCTGGGTCTTCTGCCTGCCTGGAGAAGCCCCTTCCTTCAAACAGCAGGAGCTCCTGTCTCTTATCTTCCCAAGCACTTCTCTCCCTGCGAGCTCTCTCCCGCTGTGCCTCTGAACCTTCCCGTTACCCCAGGGCCACCTACTTGTTGTACAGGACCACATCTGGGAGCCAGATGTGTTTGGAAGGAAGTCGCACTTTCTTCATATTGTCGAACTCCTCAGGCTTCCAGGTGAGCCGGTAATCCTCCCACTCCTGGGAAAGGAAGAAGGGGCAGCCCCGACCTTCACCCCAGCAGGGCGCGAGGTCAAGGAGAGGGTGCAGAAGGAGCCCACGTGGCTCCAGGAACCTCGTGCAGGATAGCCTCCTCCCCGACAGCGAGTTCTTGGCCCATGAAATGTGGCTCATATGAGTCTTCCTCATTTAATCTGTACAACTGGCCAAGGCATTCTACGTTTCACAGGAGAGGAAATGGACCTGGGGATGTTTAATATGTTTAAAATAACAGCAGGGCTGGGGATGTGACTCAGTACTGCAGCACCTGGCTGGCAGGCACGAGGCCCCGAATTTGAAAATTAAATAAAATAACAGCTAAGGAGTCACTGAAGCAAGATTTAAACCCACTTATTTCGGACTCTGAAGTCTATACTTTTCCTCCCTCTTTTGAGGAAACTGACAGGGAGACAAGCACATCAACAAAGAAATCAGCCCGAAGGGGAGGAAAGAGGAGGCCGGGGTGCGGTGGGGGGACCACTGACCTGGGTCAGCCAGACGTTGGTGGTCATGATCTGCTCCCGCTCGTGCTGCGGGGAGAAGGCGGTTTCTGAGGAGACCCCTCCCTGCTGCCGCTGCCCTCACTGCCACGGAACCCCAGAAGCGCGGTGGAGCCGGGACCCCACTCACCACGCTGATGAGCTGCGCCAGCGACACCATGAGCTGCACCGTCACGAGCTCGGAGCCGTTGGTGGCGGGGCGGATGAGCTTGTTGTAGCGGGCGGGGTCCAAGAGGTGCTCCACCAGCCGCTCCTCCGTGTCCGTGCCCCGCGCCCCTGCGCGTCACGAGGGCGAGCGGGGAGTGAACAGCAGGCCAGGGCGCGGGGCGGCCACTGGGTGAACCGGGGGCCGCCGCTTCCGACTGCTGTGCCCTGCGGCAGCGCTCGGGCGACCCCGGAGCCCACCTTGGCCGCCGCGGAGCCCTTGCCTGTGGCCTAGGAAGCCCAGGGGCGCCCTTTGGAGAGATGGGCAGGACCCTCCGGGGCCGGCGCTCTTCTTCCGGGCTCCCTTCCGCGGGTCTCTGCTTCCGTGGTTCCCATCAAGTGCCCACTGTTCACCCGCGGACGGCGTCAGCGGCGGAGGAGCCCCCCTCGGCCAGTGCCCATTAACGCGTGCAGACGGCGGGGTCTCCACGGGGCTGCGTGCGCCCCACGCCGCGCCCTGCCCTCCGGGCCCGCGGGGGCCCCGCCCGCCCCTGCGCAGCCTCCCCCAGCCCGCCCCGGCCCGCAGTCGCCCCTGCAAGTGTCCTGCCCCGACAAAGCGGCCCTGCCCGTGGGAATGCCGCTCGCAGAGCCGCGTCCCCAGGAACAAAGCGGCGCTCGGCGGTGCCAGGCCGGGCTGGCACGGAGCCCGCCTCCCGCAGCCCTCTCGGCCCCGCGTCCTCACCTGGGAGCAGCCGGAGGAGGCCCAGGCCGAGGAGCAGCGCCATGAGGCCGCCCGCATAGCCCCGGCCGGGCCGCGGGGCGCTGTCCGTGGTGCCGACGCGGCTCCCAGGGCGCCGGGCGGCGGCAGGAACCGGCGTCCCCGACCCGACCGCGCACGCCGAGGCTTCGCGCGGCTCTTCCCGGGAGCAGCCGGGAGGGCGGGCGGGAGGGAGGGGCCTCCCCCGGAGGCGGAAGCGCGGCCAGGCCCGGGCCCCGCGCTCGCTTCTTCCCGGGAGGCCGGGGCGCGGCCGGGAGCAGCTTCGGGCCTTCAGGGAGGAGACGGCGGGTGGGGACGGGCCGTTCCCCGAGACAGAGCCGGCGGCGGCTCGGGTCAGAGGCCTCCCGGTCCTGGGCCCGCCCGTCTCCGCCGCCAACGCCCGGAGAGTCGGGCACACACGCGCCCGCCCCCCTGGCCCTCGGGCAAGATGTCCGACTCCCGGTCCGGGTACCCGGGCCTAGGACGGAGCGGGGACCCTCCCGGCCTCCCCGCACGGGCCCCAGCCCTCTCCCCTGTGTCTCTTCACGGCCAGACGGACAGCGACACGGGGCGGCGGGGATGAGAGACGTGTCGAAGCCCAGTGCCGGCTCTGATCTTGAAAGTCCCGACACGCTGAGCCAGTACAGGCCTCTCTCTTTCCTGGGTGCGTTTGTTCTCACTTTCAGCCCAAAGCGCCCTGACCGAGGCGGACTTACTGCAGGCTGCTTGTCCCCTTGGGCCGCTCCGCCCGCCTCCACCAGCCTGCAAGGCCCTCGAACATTACAGCCCTGCCATCCCCTGCGTTTCTTTCGAACATGGCTCTCTTATCACACCCCCCCCCCTCCAGTTAAACGGGAGCATCTGGCAGAAGTTTTGGCTCCCGGGGAAGCTGTACCCGACCCGGGTGGAGCCAGTGCCGTCACACGCTTCGGAGCACGTCCAGGGAGACCCTCCCGAAGTAGCGGCTGCCTCTCCAGCCGCAGTCGGAACCACACGGCTCCACCAGGCGCCCTGTGAGGGCCAGAGCGCCGGGAAGAGGGGCCAGCACAGCCAGGCAACACGTAACGTCCTCTAAGAGCTCAGCTAGGGGCCTTCACATGTTTGCCATGTCCTGAGGGAACCGGCCACAGCTTCCGTGGTGCAGAGGGAGCGAGTTTTGGCCTCGACCACCAGCTGGAGGGCATCCGGACGTGCAGCAGTCCCTGAGGAAGGGAGTCTCGGTGCCAAGGGAAAGAATAAAAGCTTAAGAAAAGGGGAAGGAATGCGTGGAGCCTCTGCGCTTGGGAGAGGGTCTCAGGTCCGAAGATTCACCTTCGGCACTCAGACGGTCCACTGGGTGTCAGGGCCACACGGAGCCTGAGGATACAGTGACCAAAAGGGCTCCACCCTGGCGATGAGAGAGCCACCGTGGTGGCCGGTGATTGCACACTCCGCTGCCCCCGGGCGGCTGCGGTTAGGGCGGAGACGAGGGAGAGCTGATCGTGCTGAGGCTGTGGCGCGTGGAGATGAAAACTGAGATCTGAAAGAAGAAAGCTGCCATCAAGGGAGTCTCAAAGATGCTCGCAGTGCTGGTGGGGAGGGTGGGTGTACAGTGGGACCTGTCTGTGTCTGTTTTACTATATAGTGAGAGTCGTGGACCTTGTTGAACACAGTTATAAATTCCTCATCTTCGTTGCTGTAGAGTACTCCATTGTATGAAGAAATATATCATTCATCCACCCTGGCACTGACAGATATTCGGGTTATTTCCTATTTTGGATTATTAACAATAATACTACTGGGCTGGAGATTTAGCTACATGTCTCAAAAAATAACAATAATAGTAATAATACT